>JARBWK010000002.1:198700345-198947539 GCA_030556195.1 Anolis apletophallus
ACACGAGAGCCAAAAAATATTATGGAGGGCCGCACCTAAAGGCGGAACTACATGCTAATCTACATAATTTATTTATTTATTCACTATATTTACTATATATTACACATCATTAATATTAACATATTAATATATCAAGAAATATTCATATATTATTAGTATTAATATCATAATTATTGTATTATAGTATATATACTGTATATAGACATAATATATTGAAATTATAATATAATATAATATAACATTATATTATATTATTTATTATATTATTATTATAAAATTATTATACAATAATAATAAAAACTACTAAAATAAAATAATGCTTCCTTGTAGTCCGCTTCTCTGGAGAGTTTTATGCAGAGGCTTGATGGCCATCAGTCGGGGGTGCTTTGATTGTGTATCCCTGGGGGTTGGGCTGGATAGCCCTGGGGTCCCTTCCCTCTCGATGACTTTCCTGTTCCCTGCCTGCCTGCCTGCCTGCCTGCCTGCCTGCCTGCCTGCCTGCCTGCCGTGGCCCTTAGGAGGGCCGGATAGAATCGGCCAAAGGGCCGCATCCGCGGCGTAGTTTGCCCACCCCTGCAATAGAGCCTCCATGGCACTGGGTAAAAAACTCTACCAAACAAAACGAAGAAACAGAGCTTTACATTCCAAACCCCAGAAATTCCTTGTAGACTTGGAGAAACACCACATGGCAGGGGATGTGTCAAATGAGAGCTTTCCCAAACTATATTCTGACATTGCTGTCGAAAGAAGAATCATTGTTAAATTGGTTCCTATCAAGCCCATTCCGTTAGGCAGTAAAGAAGGATACAATGGCCAATAGTTTTCAGGATACAATGGCCAATAGCTGCTCTGAGTCCCTCCTCAAAGGTCGAGAATAGGACGGGATATGATTGTTCTAAATAAATAAATTTGAATGGCACCAAGAGGTCAGAGGTCTTTTCTCACTATATAACTATAGCATTATGATTTCACTTTAACTGACATGTTCATAGTCTACAGCTTTCTAGAATTTGTAGTTTGAAGAAGTTCTGGAGCAATTTAACTGAAAGTTCTAAATGCTTCTCCTCAAACCTCAAATGCCAGGAATCCATAGTATATAACCATGAGAATTATAGTGGAATAGTAGCACTATCAGCGTAATGTGAAAGGGTCCCTGGAGAACCAACATGTGTGTAACGGCTGTGTGGATCCTTATATGAATAGCCAATGTGGACCAAGGGTGTTACAGTTTCAGTCAAGTAGCTTAAAGCTGATTTTTCATGAAAATTATGATGATGTTAAAGTAATTGGACACTACTTGATAAAAAAAGAGATATAAGTAGGTAACACAACATAAAAGTGTTACAGAGTGGCGGGGATGTGGGTAGGAAGTACTCGTGTGAATTGTCTATTGTCAGTTAGTTAGAGTGTTATTGTTTAGATATGTCTATAGTGGTGTAGAGCCATTATATGTTGTCCTGGTCACATTTTATGTTCTTTTAAAATCAATAAAGACGATTTTATTAAAAAATAAAAATAAAAATAAAAATAAAAAGCTGAATAGAGATGACTTTAGATAATTTAGATAGATTTATATATCAGTTTGGTTTGAAATATCTAATGTAGTGGGATTCATAGATGGCTTCTTCAATAAAGATCTCACCACAGACATTGCAAGGCTAGAAGGAACTATACCCTCCAAGAAGTTCCAATTAATGTACCCCAAGGAAATGCTGGTGATTACTCTTCTTTACTCACTGAGCCTAAACCCCATGGATTGCATTAACTGGCCAGGAAAGAAAATTGTTAATGTGTCTCATACAATTGAGGTTGACATCTGTTAACCACTCTTAAAGGTACTGTACACATCTCACCTAAACAGGGCCTTTGGTCACTGATGCTACTAGGCAGAATGTTACTGAGCAGGATTTTTCGGAGGCAACACTGATGGAATGATTCCAGAAGTTGAGTGTGATGTTTTTAGATGATCCATGTTTTGCAGGCCTATAACAGAGTTGGGAGGACAATCAATATATATAAAATCCTTCATGTCATGGTGAGGGGCTTATAGAATGCAAAAACACACATATGTACACATATACACAAATATATACACCTACATGCACACACAAAGCACATATATACAGACTGGGCCACAGGAAAGGGGGGAAAGGAAGGGGAGAGAAAAGGAAATAAAAAGTGAAAGAAGGAAGGAAACAGGGAAGGAAGGAAGGAGATGAAGAAGTAGAGAGGGAGGAGGGAAGGAAGTAAAGAGAGAAGGAAGGATGAAACCAAAAAGTGAAAGAAGGAATGGCAGAAAGAGTCAGAGAAGGAAGAAATGAGAGAAAGAGGAAGGGGAAGAAAAAGGGGGGGAAGGAATAGGTAGGTACCTCTCTTTCATAATACTCCAGATATCTACCTCTACTTTGAAAATTCTTACTATAGGCCACAGCAGGCTACTAGGATTGGGGGAAGTTGTAGTACAAAACACCTGGAGGGCAAGAGGGAGGGCCCGTTGCCAGGCCAGGGAATACAGTAGGTCAGGACTACAATACAACAAAAGGAAGATTCAAATCCCAACTCATCCTGATCGAACTGCTAAAGGTCTCTTAATGTTATCAACCAGAGGCAAAATGCCCATCTGTCAAGAGTCCTTTGATTGTGCTTTCCCACCATTTGGGAAAAGGGGTTAGCCACAGACTATGGCACAGCAACGCTTTGAATTGATACTATATTCGGTCTACCCTGTCTTCAACATCCCATGTACTGCAAACATTGTATGATCTCTCTAGGGGTCTATTAGATTGTATATTTTTGATAAATTCCTATAAGTTTTTTGATGATACAAATATATTTCTTTTTGGATATACGCCTTCCCTTTTTTGTGTTTTGGTGCTTCCTACTTAACAGTAGTTCCAATCACTGTTGTTGGAATCACTGATGATTTTGACTGGGCAGAATGTAATAATAATAATAATAATAATAATAATCTTTATTTATAAGTCGCTTCCCTCTCCCCAAAGGGGATTCGGAGTGGCTTACATGGGGCCATGCCCAAACCACAAATCACAAAATATCAGACATCAAAACAATAAACACAATAAAAACAATAAACAGAATGAAATGAATACATCTAACAAAAACACAATAAAATGCATCAAAACAGAGGGAAAAAGAAGACGAGAGGGCAGGCCACATGTACATATAAAATGTTTAAAAACTGGGGGAGATAAATGGAGTAGGGCCAAAACGTGAGGAGTCGGAAAAGGGAAGGAAATTCAAAAAGACGGGCGTTGAAGGATCTAGTCTCCAAAGGCTAAGCGGAAAAACCAGGTTTTCAATTGTCCCTTAAAGGCTTCTAGTGATGGGGCATTCCTGATCTCTCCTGGAAGGGAATTCCAAAGTCGAGGGGCCACGGAGGAGAAAGCTTTCTCCCTACTATTCACAAACCGAGTCTGTGAAACTGGTGGAGACGAAAGGAGGGCCTCCCCCACGGAGCGAAGAGCTCGAGCTGGTTCATGGGGGGAGAGCCGGTCGCAAAGGTAGGCGGGTCCCAAACTGTTTAGGGCTTTATAGGTAATCACCTGCACCTTGAATTGGGCCCGGAAAATAAACGGCAGCCAGTTGAGCTCTTTAATCTTTAAACAGGGGGGTCGAATGTAAGTGGTAACTTGGTAGTGTTCAAATGACCTCTGAGAAATACTGCTAAATTTACCATTTCCCCCCAAAATTCATATGGATGTTGTTCAAACTGGGCACAACACTCCAAATTTTCTTGTCATTTTTGTTAGTTTGTAAAGCTCTGTTAGGAGATTCAGAAGATCTTAAATGCTTTTGAAAAAGGAAGATTCCTATGAGGAAGAAACTATCATGACTAAAAAGCAATTAGCCTTCCATATCAATGGATTCTGACTCCATAGATTAAACCATACATAGCTTGAAAATAGCTTTTTAAAATCCAAAAGTCAAAGATTTTGCCCTTCTCTATTAGAGACACCATTTTATTATGGGACTATATAATGGGACTTGAGCATTCATGGATTTTGCTATCCATGGGGAATTCTGGAACCAAACCACAGCAGTTACCAAGAGCCTACTGTACTATGAGTGAGGTTATGAGGAGATAGGGTTCAAATAAAGATTAGCAGAGAATCAAAATCCTGTAGAATATCATTCTCTGATCAATCATCAGTTGCTTCATGTTGTAGAGATTATCACCTGCTGATATCTTTGGGTTTGCGAGTGATCTACCAGGTGGGTCTTCTTTAACCAGCACTTCACTTAACTACTCAGATTGATTTCTTTTTCCTCTCTTCTCTAGTGGTACCTTCAGTCTTCTCCTCACACATGGTAGCTGTTGGATTTGAACATCTAGTGGACCAAGGGTTCCTCCATTGTAAAGTTTGGCTGGTTTATCCTTCAGTCTTTTGCAGCATTTCCTTGCAAATTTTGCAACAGCAAAGATTGTATGCCTCATGAGTACTGTTGCCTCCATTTTTCTTTTTCACAATTTGATTAATGCTCAAGATATGGGAGCATAGCATACTTCTCATAGCATAAATCAGTTAGGATGCACTGGGTTCAAGAGGCGCCGTTTGCACAAATGTGGCATCTGCATTATTCTATTTGTAAGAGAGACCCTTCAAATTATTATTTTGTATTTTTCAAGTCTTAAGAATAGTCCTATTTATCCACTTCTGCTACCAGCCACTTGCATCATCACAAAGTATTCATAATATCATTAAAACATTCAATTGCATCATAAAATAATTCTGAAGCAAATGAAGCACAGTTGCTTAAATTATTCATTAATGCAACTGTGGGAATGGAGTGATAGGGTTGCCTAGTTGGCGGTAATTGGAATATTGTAAGCAATCATCTAAGTAAAAGCAAAAGATACAGCCTGGATAATCACACTTTACATAATGGAAGAGTGCTGACAACCTCATGTGTCTTTGGGGTGAATGACTGCAGATTCTATGGCTTGATAGGACTTGTAGCCTGATCCTAACAATGATTGTTCAGATTTCTGTGATCCTGACATCTAGCAGAATGTGGCAAACAGGGTTGACTAAGGAGGGGTAAAACTGGTACAAATTACTGTGCTTTTGTGTTCTTGAATAAGGCTCAAGACTTAACTATGTTACATTTTACATTGTTGTAATTCTCAGTAGAATTATACCTCCACATCCACAGGTTCTGCATCCATGCATTTAACCAACCACAGCTCAAAAATATCCAGGAAAATATTTATTCTACAGTAGTAGATGACCTTTGATGCTTTTAAAAACTATTTTCTCATCATTCCTTGTTTTATTGTTATTTTTACAGTATTTACTTTTCATTTGATACTGAATTGGGGGATATATACACTTTTGAATTAATACATTTTGACACCACTTTAGCCGCCATAGTTTAATGCTATGGAATTATGTGAGCTGTAGTTTTACAAGGTCTTTCACCTTCTCTGCTAAAATGCTGCTGTCTAATCAAGCTGCAAATCCCAGTATTGAGCCATGACAGTTAAAGGGTATCAAACTGCATTGATTCTATTATTTTAATATTTCCTTCTTAGATATGTTGGGATATGGCAATGAAACATTTTCTTAAATCAACAAAAAAAATTAAAAACCCAGAAATAATTTATTTCAGAACAGGAATTTTCCCGTCTCCCGGGAGTTTGATTTGCATTGCCCCATAGTTATAGGAAATAGCATCCTTTTGCATTTCTTTCAGGGTTGTTACACCCTGATAGTTAACCATTAACAGAGGCTTGCAGCCAGATTGCAAAGCATTTGTTGCTGTTGGCTTGCAAAAGTATCTTTTGGTCTGGAGCCCGCCCCTTTTCCTGGGGATGGGATCTCCATTTTGAAAGTCTTCTGCAAGATAGCCAGAGGCTCAGATGATGTACTTGTGGTCAAGCCAGGCCAGCTCAGACAAGCCATCATAAGTACTAACCTCTTGCCTTTAAAATAGTTCTGAGTAGAGTAGGGATAGATCCACTCTCTCTACGATAGCAACTCAGAGCTAGGGCAGAGAATATATGAGGATTTCTCTGCCATTGCAAGAAGCTCTAACCACTTCGTCTCCAAGCTAGCTTTGAGTTTAGATAGGGAAAGACCTGCTCTTTTAAAAATAGCACCTCAGGGCTAGGGTAGAGAGCATCCCAGGATTTCACTACCATTGGAGGAAGTTAACCCAGGAACTGAAAGGAAAAGTAAGACTCTCTAAAGAAACATCTACATGATTTTATAAGTTGACTGTTTGTGTTTGTAATCCCAAGAATTTGCACCAAGTCTGCCAAGGACATTGAGGAAATAAAGATTGTGTTTGATGTTCAATCTGGAGTGGCCTTAGTTGCTGGGACCCCTGAGCTTCGAAGTAAGGCCCCCGCACTCCACCAGGCTTCAGAGAAGAACACATCATAGTTTCAACCTTAGAGTGCCTGGGCATGACGGCACAGGGATGTCTTTGCTTTTTTCACAGCCATCTTGCTGTGAAACTGTTAGCTAAAACTTTAAGCAGGAGAAAATAAGGACAATTCAATTAAAAGAATTCCGCTTTCAAGCTTACTGTATTTTTAATTCCTAAAAGGGTAGTGGCCATTTGCCAACAAAACAAATAGTAACATTCAGACTCATCTTCTGGAGAGAGAAAAAACATATGAGCAGATGTCTTTGAAATATTATATTTGGATCAATTCACCCACAAATAGTTTGTTGGTTTGTTTTCAGTTCTTTAAGAGATGAACAACAAAAGAAGGGAATTTCTTTGTGCTTTCGTTGTGTGAACATGCAACTGCCTTTGATTACACGGTCAAAAATACAAAGAACGAGATCGGAACATCCAGCCATGGGTACGTACGACATAATCTTAGATAGGTATTCATACAGGAGGTCTCCAGATTTCTCCTCTTGTAGCAATAATATTGCCCTGTTTAAGCAAATTTCATGACACATGTGTGTTCCTGGAGCCCATTGCATTTCTCAGTGGAAGCCAAAGGAGAATGTGCCCTCGCATATACATTGGCATGTGCTTTGGGAGGTGGGAATGCTAATTGGTTCTCATCTGAACCAGTTTCCTGGTTGAGGGCACATTTATAAAGAGGATTTGAAGCGTACATTTGGTGCCAGAGGTAGCAGATGGCGACAGGCTCGCAAATTGTATGAAGGAATACTCATACAGTTTTGTCTCGGAAAAGTGAGGAGAGAAGAAAAAAAATCAGTAATTCCAGTCACTTAGGGTAGTAGCAGATGTGATCTCTTGTATGTCTTTCTTCCTAATAGTTTTAGGGAGTTATTTCAGAGAATAAGAAACAGCTTTTAGGAACCCCCAAACAATCTAAATAATCCCCGAGCAAGTTGAATGTACATTGTTCCAAAAGTTCATTTTCATGATTGTCACTTTCAGGTATTCTGAAATGCTAGGAATTCAGAGTCTGAAGTCATCAAACTCCATCCATCATGAATAAATGCCACTTCTTTGCCAGTTCCATTTAAAGAGGTCAATACTCCTGGCTAATATTTCCTGATCTGACATTAGTCAGAGGCAATATGCCCTCTCTGGAAAGAATAACAGAATCATAAAGTTGAAAGGTGTCTGAGAAGACCATCTTGTTTAACATCTTGTAAATCAGGAATCTCCCACAGAAATAACCCTAAAATAGGCAATCCAACTTCTAATTTGAAAAAAAGCACTAAAGAAGAATTCATCACCTTCTGACTGCTAAACTCATGCATATCTCTTACAATCAAGAAATCCCCTTTCTTGAATCATTACAATATATATTCATGTATATCTAGAAATATGGGGCCCATCTACACATATTGCTTGTCCCTAAGGGCCCGGGGGAGGGTCAGCTCTATGGTGATGGTGTACATGCATAATGTACAGAGCTTTTTATTTATCATGTCAGAAGCAACTTGAGGGTACAGTTAAAATGCATTTAAAAACCTAAAGTTTCAAAAAAGAACTTGACATTATGCTAAATGTCCTTTGACCAGAAACTGGCCACTTGATGTGCTTCTGGTGCCTCTGTGAGAAGGTCCTTCATTGTGCATGTGGCTGGGCTCAGGTTGCATTGTAGTGGGTCAGTGGTTCTCAACCTTCCTAATGCTATGACCCCTTAATGCAGTTCCTGATGTTGTGGTGACCCTCAACCATAAAAATATTTTTGTTGCTACTCCATAACAGTAATTTTGCTACTGTTATGAACCATAATGTAAATATCTGATATGCAGGATGTATTTTCATTCACTGGACCAAATTTGGCACAAATACCCAATACGCCCAAATTTCAATACTGATGGGGTTGGGTGTATTGATGTTGTCATTTGGAAGTTGTAGTTGCTGGGATTCTGAACTCCACCAACAATGGAATTGAACCAAACTTCCCACACAGAACTCCCATGATCAACAGAAAATACTGGAAGCATTCAGTGGCCATTGGCCTTGAGTTTTGGATTTGCAGTTGACCTACATCCAGAGAGCACTGTGGACTCAAACAATGCTGGATCTGGACCAAACTTGGCACGAATACTCAATATGCCCAAATATGAACCCTGGTGGAGTTTGGGGAAAATAGACCTTGACATTTGGGAGTTGTAGTTGCTGGGATTTATAGTTCAACTTCAATCAAAGAGTATTCTGAACTCCACCAACTATAGAATCGGGCCAAACTTCCCACACAGATCCCACAGGACCAACAGAACATACTGTTTTCTGGTGGTCTTTGGTGACTCCTCTGACACCCCCTTGCGACCCTTCCAGGGGTCTTGACCCCCAGGTTGAGAAACACTGTAGTAGGTGATCTGTTGTTTGCTCTTCTTCGTACTTGCATATTATGAACTCCAGTTTTTTAGGGAGAACCTAAAAGAGGCGCCTTCTGCCTTTCTGAATTTGTAAGTGGGGAAATGGTGTCAGTGATGACAGCCCTTTGGTGATTCCTCCCAAATCAAAGCTGAGAAAATTAAGGGAGTTAATGTTTGATTAATGTTCACGCAGGATGGAGTAATCCCAGGATATCCTCAATTTATCCTTGGGTCATATCAAAATCCTTAATTTTGGCACTAAAACCCACCCTAATTTATGCATGGAATTGATCTGTACATGATATATAGTAGTTAAAATCTCTATATCCAAATATATAGTACAATAATTCTCCCATTCTGGAATGCATATCAGGAAACTCTGTTAATGTCTCAATCTGGAAGGTGATGCGATGCTGCAGAGGTATGGTCAGCTTGCACCAACCATCTTTTGTTTATAATGCCTATAAATCTATCAAGACCAAGGATGTTTTGGGGTTTTATGTATCAGCAGTCAGTTAATGAAAAGAGATTGTTCTTACCCTTGGAGCATGTTAGGATCTGCGAGAACAAATGTTAGATTATCGGTCCTCTGACCTGTGAATATATTTCTCGGTTGCAGGAATCATCGGTGTGTCCCTTCACTTGTCTATAAATCACCAGCCAAGGGAACTATGATCTGGGAATACACTGCAGGTGTCCTTGATATTAATGCATTTGCTCTTCAATAGCAGTAATTTATTCAAAGGAGTTTCAGGGTTTTTTAAAGTAAGTATTTGTATGCAGAGGCTCTTGATTTGGGATCAGGCCATCATCTCTTTATTGGGAAGACTTGTCCAGTTTCAGAATGAAGGACATTAACATTCCAAGCACACTAGCCTAAGATGATTTAGTTTTAAAGGATAGTTTAAAGTCTTAATGGTAGAGGAATATACATGAAGGGAGCCACATACCTTGTGTCTTCCTTTGCACTTACCCCTAGTGAGCAATTGCAAGTAGGAAGCCTGCTGGTCAGAACAGCTGTTGAAAGGGGTCATATGGAATTTCTTCTCATCACTGAGGAAAAAAAGAAAATAAGGAACCTACAATATCCTCTTGTACATAACTGGTGATTAGAGTCATCAGTGAAAATTTCCTATGAAAAATAAACATTATAACAGGCTTCGCTCACATGAGATTTTTGTCCAGCTATGAATTGCTGCAATATATTCTGAGAAGTGAAATTTGAAGTAAATTCAACGGGAGCATTATCTACAAATTTCAAAGATGGTGAAAAAGCTTAGGATTAAATGGGTGCAAACAGTGTGCATTAAGGATGTGTGTGTGTGTCACAGATGTAATTCTGATTAGCTAAATATATTGATCAATGTAGAAACATAAGTTGATGTGCAAAAGAAAAACAGAAACATACATAAAATACCGTATATAGGAAAACACAAAAAGGGACCTGCATGAATGGAATATGATTAGACCTTAATTTGACACTTGAACAAATGATCTGATTTGAATTGAGGCTTTGAAATTTGAAGATTCATGGCTCTCATGCACCTTGACTAGAAACATTGATAGAAAGAGGGTGGAGAGAGGGTGAGAATTTGAGAGAGAAAGAGAGAGACTCTTAGCATTGGCATGAAACTTGGCACAAACAGGGGAGGCATTCTTAAATGTATACTGGCAATGAGCACATCTCTTTTCCTTACCTTGAATTCGCAACACGGAAAGTTAGGTTGAAGCAGTGGAGTGATCCAATGAAGAAGCACCAAAGTACTGGGTGTCTAGAACTAAGCTGGCCATTGTCTTGGGCTTTGTAAATGGAGAGAGTCAGTTAGGTAAATTTGTTCTCTTGGGACAATGTCTACACAGGTGAGAAAGAAGAGAATCACCATGCATTCATTGCTGGTTGTCTCCATGATGTAGGCCAACTTTCACTCTGCTTTCTTGCTTTACTCTGATTTTGCCCCATTTTAGGCAAAGTCAGTGGATACTCAAGAGTTTTCTGGAAACTCCAGAGTATCCTGGGAGTTCATAACAGTTTGGATGGCTAGGTCTGCTGTCCAAATGGATACTATGCTATCACTTCTTCAGTGTACTGAGTAGCGCAGGGAAATGGGGTGGTTTGTCCCCATGTCATGGCAGCTCCCTACCAGCCACAAAGCAATGTCTTAGCACCTGGCTGTCATAATCATGTCTTTGGTGTGCCCGCACAACCAGCAAAAAGAAAAGGGACAATCTTCCCTCCTTATTGGTCACATGGGTACCCTGTTATGACATCAAGATGAGACAAGGGACAGCAAGAAACTCACATGGAGCTCCAGGGCCCACAAGGATTGGCAGCAGCATGGATGATAGGTGATGGTCCAGTACGGCCAATGTAATCTCAACCCAGGTGGACACTGTGGACACGAAGATGGCACTGCAACAGATTCAGCCTGATGGTCCCCAGCAAGGTCATCCTGGGGCCAGTCCAGATATTAATAGTCCAGAGTGGCTCTGGCTTTAGTGGCCAGTGCCCTCATTTGTCCTTACTGATATTACCAGACACTACTTGGACTTCAACCATCTTGAACAACTGTGTGAGTGTGCCAACATACAAATCCCTCTTAATCTTTCCCCATGTAGCTGGGAATTAGAGCCCACACAGCAATATTATAACCACACCTTACGGTGAGTATAACAAGCAAGAGATATAGATAAGTTACAGTACATTACCTGGATCATGAAGTCAAGAGGAGACAACACATATTGGCCAAACCACCCCAAAGGAATGCACTCATAAAAGCAATCACAATACAAGATAAAAATTTCTGAGACAGAACAAACTGCAGGTTCCATGATCTTACTCAAGAGAAGAGTGGAGGAAAGAGCCACTGGAAGGAAAGTCCAAGTAAGCAATATCTAATTTCTTATCAGAGCTATCTAAGATAGTGGCCAAAAAACCCTTTGGCAGAAAATTCCAGAAATGTATTTCCTGTTTCCAATCAATCAAGCTGAGTGACACTTAAATTCTAGTATTTTCAGTACTGCAAGTGTAGCAAGCACCAATACATTCTGACATCATGGACCTTCTCCTTTATTAATATCTACTAAGATATATTTGATTCAGTGTGGTCTTGTTGAGTGTTATGGTTCAGGTGAGAATTTGCAGCCATACCATGACCAACCTTAGAGCCACCCGTGGAAGATTACTTCTGCAAAATGATGTTAATGCTTTTAATATTTTGAAATTTCATTTTGGAATTGGCCAACTTTTCTGTGGAAAATTTTCTGGCACTTGACATTGGGAATTAATGCCGCCAGATTCCAAAATGTCATCTTTTTGAAAGAAGGGGGAAGAACAAAAAATGAATGATTTATGTAATTTTGATTCTAAACTTCTTCAAACTGGAACAACATCACAGTAGATCAAACTAACATATTATTATTATTATTATTATTATTAGCCTGGCTATGAGGCTAAGGAACCAGATAGACCAGATGTTTAATAAATGTAAATACTGGTGCTAGCAAAGTAGCATTATATTTGGAAATTTACTTAAATAATTTCTTCTTAAAGAATTTGCTGACTAGATTATCCTTGATATAGAATTGGTCTATAGAGGTCCCAAACTTTGATTTTGACCAGGGGTCAAACCAGATGATATTCAAGGATTTTCAGACTGTTACAAGGGGTAAAATGGGTTAGTTCAAATTTATCTCATGTTAAGTGAAGCTGGGAAAGTCAGCGGAACTCCAGAGCATCCCCAGAGTTCAAGGTTAGTGTGGGCAGATGGGCCAGCTCTAATGTGAACCAGTTCACTGTCCACATGGCCTGGCATCACCATCCCCTTTCCCTTGTGCTCCACAGTGCAAAGAAAAGGAGATGGATTGGGGCCATGTCACCCTTTATGACCATCATGGCAGATTGCCATGAAGCTCTCTCCCTTCCTTTGCTGATGTCTTTGCCAATATCAGTAAAGGCAACCAATGACAGCTAGGAGGCGGAGCATTCCTGAGATCTATAGTAATTCAGCAACAGTAATGGGGACATCCAAATTAGGGTGACTGCCCAATGGTTTTGGCCCCACTGGATGGTCTGGACTCTGGCACATGGCCACTCTGAGATGGGAATGGACTGTGGGGTGTGCAAACCTTTAGAGTGCTATGTTGTAATTTGGAGATTTGTATAACTCATTAATACAAATCTCCAAATTACTAATGGAAAAGAACCCCACCAAAGCATTAAAAATAGAAACAGAAGCCTCCAAAACATTTCAGAGAGACTAGTTAAGATGTGTTGTTTCAGAGTGTTTTTTCAATGAAACATACAATACAATCGGGATGGGAGGGGGCGATGTGATTGACAATGGCAGCTGCATGCATTTCTTTCCTTGTCAGCCAATCAGAAGAAGAGTCAAGAACTAAGCCGATCACAAGGCTTTCTGCAAAGCTGGTGGTCTCCTCCCCTCGCCGCCTGTCTTTCTAATTCTTTATGGAGTACTAGGAGAGAGAGAAAGATGTGTGCTGCTAGTTCTGTGTGTTTGGTAAAACTTAAACTTAGCTTTTTGATAATTCCATTAGTTTCTCTCCCTTCATATCCAGTCTACTCGTATAACCTTCCTCTGTCTAAATTATCCAACCTCAAAGTTATATTTTCCAAACTCCCATACTCCCTCCCCAAAATTTACGCTCTTTAGTTCCCCTCAGTTTTTAAATCCTTCATTTGCCATCTCACTCTGTGTGCTTATTGCTTATAAGGACCGGGAATGTGGCGCAGCTGGCTGGGAGTCAGCTGCATAAGATCTCTACTGACCAGAAGGTCATGAGTTCGAGGTCTGACCGGGTCAGGGTGAGCTCTCAACCAATTGTGTAGCTCGTCTGTCTATATATGTTGTCTGTCTATATATGTTGTATGTCTATGGCATTGAATGTTTGCCTGTATATGTGCAATGTGATCCGCCCTGAGTCCCTTGCGGAGTGAGAAGGGTGGAATATAAATGATGTAAATTAATTAATTAATACATAAATAAGTCTCATTGATATTAAAGTAATTTAGCTTTATCACACTGTGGCTATAAGACAGTCAGCCCCATTCTTCAGGCATGTTCAGAATTCTGGGAAATGTAGTCTTGAAAGGCTAGGACCTCTGTAGAAGAGTATTCAGAAGGCCCCACCCTAAACTACATTTCTCAAAATTCTGCTTGTGCGAGAAGTACAAGGCTGCCTGCATTAAAGTCCCAATGTGATAAGGGGGTTAGGTTCATCACATGTTCTTAAACTGAAAAAAAAAATCTTGTAGTTTTAAAATATATACTTTTAATTGAAAAAAAATTCCTAAAAATCTGTAGATTAATGAATCTTTCTGAAACTTTGCAGGATTGATGCCCTGCATATGTTGTCTCATTGTGCAGAAATTCGAAGGGATACTCGTATAGTTACGAAGCTTCAGATATTAAAATTACTATTTGGAACAGGACTCCAAATCTTTACGAAACAATTTACTAATTGGATTTCAGCCATTTTGCACATCTCTACTGTGTAAACATCCTTTTTGCCAGTTCATTGTATTGGTACTACAGACAGTCTTCCGATTAAGTAGCACATGTACATGAACCTGTAGAGGTCTAAAACCAATTGCTACCCTCCACCAGAACTGACCCATTGAATCAGTGGTTAAAAGAAGTCAGCCTTTATAGAAAACCCTATTGATACAGAGGGTTTACGCTAGTCAGGACACACATTGGAACTGAAGTTAAAATTGATGTTTCATGCTTCTTGATCTTTATCCAATTGTCTATCATCTTTTTACCATCTATTTAAATGTTTTTTCTATTGCTTTTTAGGGAACGCTAAAATGCATGTGTGTGCATTTTCTAAGCATGTCAGTATAAGTGTAGATGTATCGTTCAGTGTTCGTAGCGTGCATGCATCCTAGGACAAAGCAAGCCTGATGATTTCATTAGCATCACAATACAAACCCTCTTCTGGAATTCCTTTGAATTTATTATCGCCCAGACAAGATTGAGTGATTGGCCCCATGCTGTCATTTCAGACATCATTCATCACAAAATCTCTCTTAGAGCCAAATGCATTGAAATTGACACATTTGGAGAAATCAGGCTTGAGAACAGAGGCCAGCAAAATGGCATTTGATTGTACAGACCATGGCTGGGTTTTTTTTAAGCAAAGGGAGGGGAGATCACTTAGTATGTCAGAACTCATTTTCTAAACATCCCAAATTTTTGAAGGACTCCAGATCCTACTGCTTGAATGAAACAAATTCAGAAGAGCAAAAATAGCTAGAAGATTTTATTCCCAAAAGAGGCTGGAAAAAGCTATTGTTGCTTGTTTCCTGCCTGCCTGCCTTCCCTCCTTCCCATCTCTTTATCCCTCTGCTACTTACTAGGCATGAGAAAAATGAAACGGAAATTAAAAGAAATCGTAAGTGATTCGTATGTAATGGGCCTTTCAAGTTTATACGGATCGCAAGGCCAATCGCGGAAGTGGACTTTCTTTTACTCACCCCCTGGGCCCAAAATTTCAAGTAGATTATTAAATATTTCGGATGTCCCCCCAACAGGAAAATTTCCCCCTCCAAAATAGCTTTGCAGACATAACTCACAGTGAAATCGGGCCTTTCCATGCTTGCAGCCTAATTAGAGTGGAAGGCCTCTTCCAGGAAGTGAAAAGGGAGCCGGAAACGATAGAGAGCCCGAAATTGGGACTCCTAGAGGGGCTGGAGGACTGACGAAAAAGTGATTTAAACACCCAGGAAGGGGGTTTAGATAGAAGGACAGAGTAGGAGGACATAAGAACTGCTGAGAGAAGGGCAGCAGGAGTGAAAAGAACACGGAGAGGAGAAGGAAGAGTTCAGAATCAAGAAAAGCCATAGAGTTCCAACGGAGGTCCTAGACTGCTATGGTAAAACTGAATGGGGAAAAAGATGGAGTGAGGAGAACTCTACAGATTAGCAAGGCCTGCACCAGAGGTAGGCCTAGGCATTTATTTAATAATATTAATAATAATAATATATTAATGCATTCTATGTGTCCCTGCAAAGGAACCCTGTCCTTTAATAATATTAATAATAATAATATATTAATGCATTATATGTGTCCCTGCAAAGGAACCCTGTCCTTTAATAATAATATTAATAATAATAATATATTAATGCTTTATATCTCCCTGCAAGGAAACCAAGGGAAATGTTGCCCCTTGATTTGCCTGTGTTTAAAACAGTATCAGTCCTGTTTCCCTGCTTTGCCTACTTTAGAACTACTAACAAATTTCGTAAGTAATTAAGTTACATTTCAGAAATTTTTGGAATTTTTTTTGTAAGTCTTTCTTTACTAAACAAAAAAATCCCCCCCCCCCCATTTGATATAAGAATCAACGCATGAAAGAGAGACAAGGTTCCTCGACATGCTAGCCGATTATTCCCTTGAGCAGATGGTCATGGAACCAACCAGGGGAAAGGGGATCCTGGACTTGGTGCTAACTAATGAACAAGATCTCGTTCAAGATGTCCTTGTAACTGAGCCCATAGGTACCAGTGACCACAACACAATAACCTTCAACTTAAGTTTGGATAGCAAACTGTCAGTGAAAACTAACACAGAGACCTTAAATTTTCACAAAGGGAATTTCACCAAAATGAGAAAAATAGTAAAGAACAAACTAAAAGGAACAGTAAATAAAATCAAATCCCTCCAGAATGCTTGAAACTGTTTAAAAATACTTTAAAACAAGCCGAACTAAAATGCATTCCTAAAATAAGAAAGAGGCAGGAAAGTCCAAAAGGACATCAGTATGGCTTACAAATGAAGTAAAAGATGTGATTGGAAAGAAGAAAAACTCATTTAAGAAATGGAAGGCTCTTCCTACTGAGGAGAACAGAAAGGAACACAAGCTCTGGCAAACTAAATGCAAAGCAACCGTCAGGAAAGCCAAGAGAGATTTTGAGGCACATATAGCTAAGAATATTAAAAATAGCAAAAACTTCTTTAAGTACATCAGAAGTAGAAACCCAACTAGAAAAGCAGTTGGGCCACTTGACGAAAATGGTAAGAAAGGGACAATAAGTGAAGACAAGGAGATTGCTGAGCGGCTAACGACTTCTTTGCCTCCGTTTTCACACATGAGGACAGACCACATATGCCTGCAGCTGAGTCAGTTTTTTTCAGGGAGGGGAATTAAATGAATTAAACCAGATAGAGATAAACAAGGAAGATGTTCTCACATGCCTTACTAAACTAAATGTCAATAAATCACCAGGGCCAGACGGCATCCACCCCAGAGTTCTTAAGGAACTCAAGTGTGAAATTGCTGAAATTCTGGCCAAAATATATAACCTTTCTCTAAGATCAGGCACTGTACTTGAGGACTGGAGGGAGGCAAATGTAACTCCGATCTTCAAGAAAGGATCCAGGGGTGATCCAGGAAATTATCGGCCAGTTAGTCTAACCTCAGTTCCAGGCAAAGTGATGGAAACCATTATTAAAGAAAAAAATTACTACGCACATAGAAGAACAGGCATTGCTGAAGGAAAATCAACATGGTTTCTGCAAAGGCAAATCATGTCTTACTAACTTGATAGAATTCTTTGAGGGTGTAAATAAACACATAGATAAAGGGGACCAAGTCGATATTGTTTACCTTGACTTTCAAAAGGCTTTTGACAAAGTCCCTCACCAAAGGCTCCTAAATAAGCTCTTCAGCCATGGAATCAGAGGACAGGTCTTGTCCTGGATTGGAATCTGGCTAAACTGTAGGAAACAAAGGGTGGTAATAAACGGACATTTCTCTGGGTGGAAAGAGGTGAGAAGTGGCGTACCCCAAGGTTCAGTTTGTGGTCCGTTACTTTTAATTTATCCATTAATGACCTGGATGTAGGAGTGAATTCTGAGGTAGCAAAGTTTGCAGACGACACTAAATTGTTCAGGGTAGTTAAAAATGAAACTGATTGTAAAGAGCTCCAGAAAGATCTCTTGAAATTGAGTGAATGGGCAACAAAGTGGCAAATGCATTTTAACCTAAACAAGTGTAAAGTCATGCACATCGGGGCAAAGAACCCCAACTA
This sequence comes from Anolis apletophallus, assembly GCA_030556195.1. Lineage (NCBI taxonomy): Eukaryota > Metazoa > Chordata > Lepidosauria > Squamata > Anolidae > Anolis > Anolis apletophallus. The sequence continues at coordinate 198,718,187 of JARBWK010000002.1, forward strand.
CACCTACCAATTGATGGGGTCAAAGCTTTCCGAGACAAACCAGGAAAGGGATCTTGGGGTTTTGGGGACAGCTCAATGAAGATGTCAACCCAGTCTGCAGCAGCAGCGAAAAAAAGCAAATTCTATGCTTGGCATGATCAGGAAGGGGAATCGAAAATAGGTCGGCAAATGTTGTATTGCCTCTCTACAAATCTATGGTAAGGCCACATTTGGAGTACTGTGTACAATTCTGGTCTCCGCACCTTAAGAAGGATATAACGGAACTGGAAAAGGTACAAAGAAGGGCAACAAAAATGATCCAAGGGATGGAGCAGCTCCCTTATGAAATCAGGTTGCAACGCCTTGGTCTTTTCAGCTTTGAAAGACGGCGTTTAAGAGGTGACTTGATCGAAGTGTATAAAATCATGCATGGGATAGAAAAAGGTGAATAAAGAAAAAATTTTCTCTGTCACCCAACACTAGGACTAGGGGGCACTCCCTAAAGCTCCAAGGTAGGAAAGTTAGGGAAAGGGAAATATTTCTTCACCCAGAGGGTCATTGGGTTATGGAACTCACTTCCAGAGGAGGTTGTGACAGCTGTCAGCCTGGACAGCTTCAAGGCAGGATTAGACAGATTCATGGATACCAAGGGAATCAGTAGTTACTGAAATGGACATCCAAGTGCCACCTCTGTGTTGATGGAGGCAGGCAGGATTTTCCCCCTAAGGTACTGGTTGTGGGGGTCGGGAGCAGGTGAGGTTTTGCCCTCCTTTCTGCTAGAGATCCCTGTGTACAACTAGTGGGCCACTGTGTGACACAGAATGCTGGACTAGATGGGCTGAGGCCCGATTCAGCATGGCTCTTCTTATGTTCTTATGTTCTTAATCACCATTTTGGGATTCTAAAACATGCCTACTACTTACTCGTGGCTACTAACCATTTTGTAACCATCCTGGAAACAGTAATAATGGTTGGAATTCTGCTGAGGACATGAATCTTTATAAGGACTCATCTTTGTTGCAATTAAAATTGGTTAGTTTTATAACTTGTATTTAGTAGAGGGATGTTGTTACATTATTTGCTGTGTAGCAGAATTGGCAAAGTGCTCAATATGAATTGCATGTTCCTGATGGGCATCATAATGGATTTGCATTCTGCTCTACTATGTGTCATGCACAATTGTGTATTGTACACCAAGAAATATCACATGCCATAAGCATTGTTCACTGGTGCCCATCACACATCAACATGCGTTGCACAATGATGTGCATTTCACACTGTGGAGCATTGGTACCAATGCTCATTGGACATTTCTGATGTCCTGATATGCATTTTTGCAATTACCTGATAGGGTTTCTTAGCAGCACATATATATGTGAAGTTAAGTAAAAAGTGATATAGATCTCCAATTTGGGGGGGAAAGTGGGATAATTTTCATTTCAGCATCAGAATCTACATCCTTCACAGTGGTTGTGCCATTGCGCCCGGGCTAAATATGCTTGAAAGGGGCAAGGATGTGGTCTTTCTCTTCCCGGGGGATTGCTACTTGCCTTCCTCTAGAACAGGGCTGCCCAGGAACTTGATTGCGATCAACCAGTTGATCCCAGGACTGAAGGAGGTCGTTCCCAGCCGGATGGGGCGTTTCTCAGAGGGGGCGGAGCCAGGCTACGTCAGCCCTGCCCCCTCCCAGCTTAGGCACTCCCAGCAGCTGCTTCAGGTTTATGGAGGGCAGGGCCAAGTCAGCCTTGTGCTAGCTATGCCACCACTGGCTTGGCATTGCCATCCTCAAGCCTGGAGAAGCTGCTGGGAGCTCCAAAGCCAGAGGGGAGGGGCGAGGCTTGGAGGGGCCTGGCTCCGCCCTTTATGGTTTCCACTCTACCAGCAGCTTCTCCAGGCTTGAGGATGGCAATGCCAAGCCAGCCTTGTGCTAGCTATGTCACCACTCACTTGGCATTGCCATCCTCAAGCCTGGAAAAGCTGCTGGGAGTTCCAAAGCCAAAAGGGAGGGGGCGGGGCTTGGTGCAGCCTGGCTCCACCCCCCTCTGGCCAAGCCCTGCCCCACCCCTCTCCAGCCTTGAGGAGATAGGTAGATCTTTCTGACTTGGTTTTAATATAAGTAGCTCGCATGCTGAAAAAGTGTGGGCACCCCTGCTCTAGAAGCTTGGGGCTCCCAAGCAGGGGCGGTCTAAGGTAATTTTAAATGGTAGGCGAACATTATTTTGGTGCCCCCCCCCAAAAACATTATTTTGCCACCCCCATGTAAAACAAATATACAATTATAATATCACAATACCATTAGTAGTATTATATTGTATCAATGTATATACAATATATTATACCATACTCATACTATATTATATCATAATTATATTATACTACATTACAATATAATTATATTATAATATAGTGACATTATAATATAATGTAACATTCTATTATATTATTATTATAAAATAATAAAATTATTTATTTAAATAAACTTATTCTCTACTAAATATTTTCATTACTCCTATAAAACTCAAACAACCCAAAATAAAGTAAAATAAAATATTATATATTACTATTTTGTACAATACCACTTATACTGCAATATTGTTTGTAATATTACATGTAATATAAAATATATCATTATTCTATTGTTATATTGTATTTGTATTATATTGTATGACAATATTAAGCAGAACTGTATAGTAATCAACAAGAAATGCAATGTAAATGCATCAAAATCAGAATATATTACCTATCACCCGACTCATAATTCATAGGAGTCTCCCATAAGTCCAAAATTAGGATCCCAATGTAAATGTAAATAGAAAAACAGCCAAAATGTTCAAATGAGGTCGAATACAGGCAGCGCGGCCTGGGCAAACTTGGGCCGCCCTCCCTCCTTCTAAGTGTTTTGGCCTCCAACTCCCACAACTCCTCATAGCCTCAGGCCCCTCGGGTCTAGACAGAAATAGAGCTGAAGAAAGAAAGGAGGGAGAGAAGAGGTCACAGAGGAGGAAAGCCCTTCATTCATTCCTTCACTTACACTTCCTTCACTGATTCTTTTCTCCTTCCCTGCAAACGCACGCGCGGCAGAGACAAAGGCTGAGGGGAAGCACTCCCTGCCTGCCCGATAGGGAGTGCTTTGCTTACAGGCTTCTGCGCAAGGGAGCTACTGGGCATGCGCTGAGGTTTTCGCGCATGTGCAGTTGCTCCTGCCTTCAACTTCAGCTCTAGAGCAACTGTGCCTGCGTGAAAACCTCCGCGCGTGCCCAGAAGCGGCGTCGGAGCGCACAAGGCCAGGTTCAAAAAGCAGGCAGCTGCAGCACTGTCTGAGGAACATCGGCAGGGCCAGGATGGCGCCCCATGCGGCCAGGATGGCGCCCCCTTCCCAGATGGCGCCCTAGGCGGCCGCCTACTTGGCCTATCTTGTAGGACCGCCCCTGCTCCCAAGGACCAAACTTGACACTCAAATCATCTCAAAGGTTTATTCTTCGTTACATGAGTTGTATTCACTCAGGTTCTTGGCTTAGTTTCCCAAAACAAAACAGGAAAGGTCTTACTTTAGAGTCTCTTTGTAGATGTGGTCCTGGAAGCTTCAGCTGGATGGCTCTCCAAGTCTTCTCTCTTTATGGCATCAACGCAAGGACAATCGAGGCCCCCAGTCAGATGGCCTATTGAAGGCAGGGAATCTTCCTCTGGCTGCCAACTGACTGGTGTGAAGGAGCTTGAGTCTCCCCAGCATCACACAACCTTCTGATATGTTGAGTATACTGTGTGAGTCTCAAAAAACAAAAAGTATATATAGTAATGGAAGGCCTAGCTGGCAAACCTTCCAACACATCCTCTCTGTAGATGTTCTGCTGGCTACTGGATGCAAAATGGCACTCTCCCCCAAATCCCTGGGAAAAAGGGGTGGAGCAAGTTTAATTGGGCTTTGTAAACAATGATAGACAGAAACCAAGGACCAATGAATGCAGCCAAACCTCTAGCAAGCTGCAAACACATGTAAACAAAGCAAACCCATTTGCAAACAATGCAAACTGTAAACATTCCAGTAATGCAAACCTCTAAACTTAAAATTTTCCATACAAGTGGCACTTCCTGCACCGTCACAATGGTAGAGAATAACTAGAAATATTCATCTGCACCAACCTTGTAGGATGCAAACTTGTATGATGTAAGGAAGAACTGAAGTTTATTCCAGATTGTTTCTTAAAAATAACAGCATTTACTAAAATCCATAGAATGTGAAAGTGGAAAAAAAATAAAACAGAAAGATAATCCTCGAAGATTAGAAATCTAGTTCAGTTGTCTGCAAAACAAAATGTACCAAAATTCAGAAAAGGCAAATTTGAGAGGAAGTATAATTAACAGGCTACGTCAAAGTGATTTCAAACAAATGGTTTCACTCCTTGTATGCCAGACACTGATTCCCTCTCTCTCCACTAAATAAACCATTTCATTTTTTAAAAAACCTGTCACTGAGTAGATTAAATCATAGAATAATTGAATCAGAGAGCTGAAAAAGTGCCCAAAAGCCAATTCATACCAACCCCATCTTGCCATGCAGGAAGACATAGTCCAAGCACTCCTGACAGATAAACATCCAGCCTCTGTTTTAAAGTTTCCAAAAGAGACCTCACCGCCCTCTAAAAAGCAGAATATTCCATTGAAAAATAGCTCTTACCTTTACAAGGTACAGTAGAGTCTCGCTTATCCAACATAAATGGACTGGCAGAGCTTTGGATAAGTGAAAATGTTGGATAATAAGGAGGGATTAAGGAAAAGCCTATTAAACATCAAATTACATTATAATTTTTCAAATTAAGCACCCAAACATGATGTTTTACAACAAATCGACAGAAAAAAGCAGTTCAATACAGAGTAACGTTATGTAGTAATTACTGTATTTATGAATTTAGCACCAAAACATCACAATGTATTGAAACAGCTGTGGATTCTGGCGGGAGGCAGACTGTGTTGGATAATACCAAACACTGGATGAGCAAAGGTTGGATAAGTAAGACTTTGCTGTACTTTCTAGGGTTCAGGTAGACTGTTTCTCTGTAGTTTGGATTAATTGCTCCATGCTTAGTCTTTAGAGCAGCAGAAAATAAGATTGTTCTTGCCTCAACATGATATCCTTTCAAATATTTAAACATGGCTAACATGTGGCCTCTTAATCATCTCTACTCCGAGCTAAACACATTCAGCTCCATAAATGGCTTTTCATAGGGCTTTGATCATTTGGGCATGTTCCAGCTTGCCAATGTCTTTCTTGAATTGTGGGGTTTAGAACTGGACATAGCATTTCAGATGAGGTATCCAGGCCTGGATTAACACTTTTTTGCACCCTAGGCCATAGTTTGGAATTACGGCCCCTTTAAACCAACCTCCCGCCACCTCCAAGGTTCCCAATCCCACCGGCTGGAAAGCTCCGCTGTGCTCTGAAGGTCTCCTCGGGAGTCGGGAGGCTTGGGGAGAGCACAGCAGGTGCATACTCGCTCCAAAGGCGCGCATGAGAGTGCGAGAGTGAGAGCGCATGAGAGAAAGCAAGAGATGTTAACAAGCCAGGGAAAGTGCTAGCTAAAAAAATAATTGAAAGAAGACAACGACAACATATTTCTAAATTAATAAAAGATGGGGCGGAAATATATAGCGAGCAGGAGATAATAGAAGAATTTAGGGCATTCTATGAAAAATTGTATAAGGAAGATGAGATCGAGATGGAGGATATAGTTGCATATGTGGGGAAACGAAAACTAGAAAAGATAAGTGAGACCTACCGGGAACTACTGAATGATCCAATTAAAGAAGGCGAAATCAAAGAAGCTATTAAAAGCTTGCCAAATAATAAAGCGCCGGGGCCGGATGGCCTGACAGCCAAATATTACAAAATATTTGGAGAAGAGCTAATACCCCATCTCAAGGTGATTATGAATAATGCGCTACAATATGGGAGAATCCCTAATACATGGAAGCAGGCGAATATCACCTTGATACATAAAACGGGCACAGACCCAAATAATGTCCAAAATTATCGCCCAATATCGTTGCTGAACAACGATTACAAATTATTCACTATGATTTTGGCTAAAAGGCTCAAGATCTTTCTCAATGACACGATAAAGGAAGACCAAGCTGGTTTCCTACCTCACAGAAGGATGAGGGATAACATTAGAACTATACTTAACGCTGTCGAATATTATGATTTAAATATTCAGAAAGAAGTTGGATTTTTATTTTTAGACGCAGAAAAGGCGTTTGATAATGCTAATTGGAATTTTTTATTTCAAATTTTAAGAGAAAAAGACATGGGATTCGCCTTTACAAATGCAATACAGGCTATATACCAAGAACAAGTGGCAAACATCATAGTTAATGGCAGTATGTCAACGCAAATTAAAATCCAAAAGGGTACCAGGCAGGGCTTCCCACTATCGCCGTTACTCTTCATTATGGTGTTGGAGATACTGCTAGAGGATATAAGGGCGGATGCAAACTTAAGGGGCCTTAGACATCAGAAAGAAGAGTATAAGTTGCAAGCCTTTGCAGATGATGTGGTTTGCATCATTGAGGAACCGGTGGAGAGGGTGCCAATATGGTTGGAAAAGATCAAATCATACGGCGAAGTTGCAGGTCTAAAAATCAACTACTCTAAATCCAAAATACTTACGAAAAATCTTAGAAAAGAAAGGATAGAGCTATTGCAGGAGAACACGAAGATCCAAGTTGCAAAGAAAGTAAAATATCTTGGTATTCAACTAACTATGAAAAACAACCAATTATTAAAAAACAATTACGACATTACATGGAAACATATAAAGAAAAAAAATGGAAAGTTGGAGATTCTTAAACCTTAACTTGCTAGGAAGAATAGCAATTATAAAAATGCACTTACTGCCTAGGATGATTTTTTTTGTTTCAATCCATACCTATTTTAAGAACATCATATGATTTCAAGACCTGGAAGAGGGATATTATAAAATTCATTTGGGAAGGGAAAAGACCCAGGGTGAAATACAAAAATCTCACGGACAAAAGAGAAAGAGGGGGTCTATCCCTTCCAAACCTCCAAATATATTATGAAGCAGCCGCCCTTAGCTGGGTAAGGGACTGGGCTCTACTTAAGAAAACTAGAATTCTAAATTTGGAAGGTTTTAATATCAACAGAGGCTGGCATGCGTACATGTGGTACGGAAAAGCCAAAGTAGAAAGAACCTTTAACAACCACTGTATCAGGGCAGCTTTACTTAAAAATAAATCTTTATTGAATTTTAAAAGGTAAGGTACAGAATAAGAAGGGAAAAAGGTAGGGGGGGGGGGAACAAGAAAAAAAAGTAAGATGCAGGTTGTAGAAAGTAACTACATAGGTTGAAGGGGGGTGGAATGCGAGTAGCATTCACTTGAAAAACAGCGGTGCTCATAGTGGATTTCTCGGATTCCGGTGATTTTCAGGGCTCTCGGCGTTCTATTGTGGCCCAATGGTGGTTCTTCTCCGCTCTTGTCCGTTTTCTTCTACTTTCGTACTTTGTTTGGGACAGGAAGCCTGTAATCATGTATGGTGGTGGGGATTAAATTCTTATGTTGGCTGTTAGTTCCATTCACTACAACCTTTAAAATCTACCTCTAAATTTCTAACTCTACCTTACATTCTCTTTTACAATAACCGCTAAGTAGGGCCCAGTCCCTTTTGTTGTTAATAGGCGTCTTACTGTTTCTATCTCTTAGAGCTTCTGTCAGTTTTTCCATCTGACACAGTTCGATCAATTTCGTTTGCCAGTCCTCTTTAAGGGGCAGTTCCGGACTTCAATGAGCTGCAAATAACATTTTGGCTGCCGTTGCTGCGAGGACGAACGACCTTCTCTCGTCTGCGTCTATGTCAGTGTCTAGTATGCCCAGTAGATGTTTCTCGGGGGTCAATAATATCTTTTTCCCAGAATCTTTTCCATTTCCTTATTAATCATTTCCCAATATCTCTTTGCCTTTGGGCATAGCCACCACATATGAAAGAAGGTAGCATTCGTCCCATTGCAACACCAGCAGTTGGGGCTTGAATTCTTGTATATTTTGGCCAATCTAGCTGGGGTTAGGTGCCATCTATATTGTAATGCTTGGAAAGGGGGGTCCCAATAAAGCAGGCTCACTCCAAGCTGAGTTGAAGGATAGATCTTTTATTGAGCTCCTTACTCCACGCTGAACAAAGATAGACTAAAGAAAGCCCGCGCAAACATCCCTCAAGGATCCCTCCCGACCCGCCCCGCTGGGCCCTCCTTCCGAGGCTTGACCAAATGGCCAGTCCACATATCAAAGGCCAGGAAGGTATCTGCCAGATCAAAGGGGATGAGCCTGGTGGTTTCCCGCTCGGCAGTGTCCATTATCACTTGGCGCGATCGGCTTGGTCCGTTATGGCATGAAACGAACCAACCGGGCTGACATAGCGCCCCCTCCGGAAGAGAGTGACCTGCAAGGAAAGAACACAGAAAGAAAAAGAAAGGGTCAGGGGCCCGGCTTGTCCGGGAAAGCGGCGTGAAAAGCCTTAACTAGTCTTGGGGCGCTAACGTGCGGTGCTAACACCCACTCAGGGTGTAAGTCCTTGGCAGTCCATTTAACTAAGTAACTAAGGCGGCCCTTGTGGCGCCGCGAGTCCAAGATGTCCTTAATCTCAAAGTGGGTATGGGACCCCACCATAATAGGTACCGGAGCGCCCTCCTCGGCGGACCACTTCCGGTCAGACACAGCTTTTTCAATAAGCTCACGTGGAATACAGGGTGGACCTTACGCCAGGTGTGCGGCAGGTCCAGCTTAACCGCCACGGGGTTGATTATTTCCACCACGCTGAGGGGCCCTACAAATTTGCTGGCAAACTTGCGGGACGGCTGAGTCGACTTCAGGTTCTTGGTGGAGAGGAACACGCGGTCCCCCACTGCATACGAAGGCTGGGGCCCCCTCTTCTTGTCAGCGTACAGCTTGTAAGAGTCCCGAGCCTGTCGCAGCGCCGTCTGGATGGCCGGCCAAGCTGCCGCCACCTTGGCTCCCCATTCGGTGGCCGGAGTTGCCGGGTCAGCGGCGGGGTCGCCGCAGGAAGGGGCGGAAAGTCGCGGCCGGAGACGATGCGAAAAGCCCGCCCCCGCGTGCTCGGCGTTGTTGTAGCTGTATTCCGCTACCGCTAACAACTCAGCCCAGTTGTCTTGCTGGTAGGTTGAGTAGCACCGGAGGTATTGCTGCAAGGTGCGCTGGACCCTCTCCGTAGCGCCATCCGTCTCCGGGTGAAACGCCGTACTCAAAGCCCGTTGGGACCCCAACCCTGCCAGGAACGCCTTCCAGAACCGGGTCGGGACGGGGGGCCCTCTGTCACTCACCACTCGTCGCGGGCAGCCGTGGAGCCGGAAGACGTGTTGGGTGAAGAGGCGGGCCAACTCCGGGGCCGTGGGCAATCTTCGGAGCGGGACAAAGTGGGCTTGTTTTGAGAACAGGTCCACCACTGTCCAAATGGTGGTGTATCCGCCGCTGGGCGGCAGGTCGACGACGAAGTCCATTGCTATCTCGCTCCAAGGCTCGGCCGGGTCAGCCACCGGTTGCAGCAGCCCCGTCGGCCGGCCCACCTTGGGTTTATTCCGTGCACACACCTCGCACTCCGCTATGTAGTCACCGGTGTCTTTTCGCATGCCCGGCCACCAGAACTGCCGGGCCAATAGCTTTAGAGTCTTAGTGAGGCCAAAGTGGCCAGACAATTTGGAGTCGTGGGCTTGGGCCAGGACCGGAGCCCTCTGGCTCTGGGGAACATATAACTTGTCTTTGTAGTACCATATGCCTTTAGCCTCAGTTAAGTCTTCGCGGTGCTCCTTAAGCCAAGCGTCAGTTCCATAAGCTGCCGCTAGTTCTGCTAATAGTTCTGGGGTCCCAGGGACCGTGGGGTTTGGGGCCCTATCCGCCGCCCGGGTGCGGGCCACTAGGCCCAGTTGGTTTTTGGAGAACACCGTCCCCACTTCTTCTGGCGCCGAGTAGTCGGCCTCAGGCATTCTGGAGAGCGTGTCGGCCAACACGTTCTTCGGGCCCGGCAGATACTTGAGCTGGAAATTGAAGCGGCTGAAGAACTGTGCCCATCTCAGCTGCTTGGCGTTGAGTCTCTGGGGGGTTTGGAGTGCCTGCAAGTTCTTGTGGTCTGTCCACACTTCGAAGGGCAGAGCGGTGCCTTCCAGGAAGTGCCTCCAGTGGCTCAGCGCCGCCCGTACGGCAAAGGACTCCTTCTCCCATACATGCCACCGCTTCTCTGACGGGGTGAACTTCTTGGACAGATATGCGCAGGGTCGCAGGGTTCCGTCCTCATCTCGCTGCAGGAGGATCGCCCCATAGGCCGCCTCTGAGGCATCACACTGCACAGTGAAGGGCTTGTCGGGCTGGGGATGCCTCAGCAGCGGCTGACTGGTGAAGCTCCTCTTGAGGCTATCGAAAGCCTCCTGGCACTGCGGGGTCCAGTTGAGCTTTGCTCCTGGTGATTTGGCTTTCTTCGTCTCCCCCAATCCCTTGGTTTTTAATAGTTCAGTTAAGGGGAGCGCTATTTTAGCAAAGTTCTGGATGAACTGCCTGTAAAAGTTGGCGAACCCCAAAAAGCCCTGTAGTTGCCGCCGGGTTCATGGGGCCTCCCACGCAAGCACGTCCCTCACCTTACTTGGGTCCATGGCCAGGCCTCGTGTGGAGATGCGATACCCTAGGTAGTCCAGTTCCTGTCGGTGGAACTCACACTTGGACAGTTTGACGAACAGCTGGTTCTCTCGCAGCCGCCGCAACACCTCCCGGGTCATCTCGACATGCTCCGCCTCCGATTTGGAATATATTAACACGTCATCTAGGTACACTAGAACTCCCTTGTAGAGTAGGTCCCTGAAGATTTCATTGATGAATTGCTGGAAAATCCGGGAGCGCCTTTAAGTCCGAAGGGGTGACCGAATTGGTACTGCCCCAGGTGGCAGTTGAACGCGTCTTCCAGCAATCTTCGTCCTTCACCCGAATCCGGTAGAACGCTTCTCGGATGTCCAGTTTAGTGAAGACCTGCGCCTCCCCCAGCTGGGCCAGGATCTCGGACATCAGCGGCAACGGATAGGGGCTAGAGGTGCTGATAGCGTTGAGGCCTCTGTAATCTACACACAGTCGCAGCGACCCGTCCCGCCTTTGGTCTAAACAGGACGGGAGCCGCCATCGGGCTGGTTGACTTTTCAATAAAGCCTCTGTCCATATTTTTATCAATAAAGTCTCTTAAGGCCTTTCTTTCGGGTTCCGACAGGGCGTATAGTTTTGGGCTAGGCAATTTGGCGCCCTTTTCAATCTCAATTGCGCAATCGGACTTCCGGTGGGGGGGCAGCTGGTCACTTTCCCGCTCACTAAAGACCTCCCCTAAGTCTTCGTATTCTCGCGGGACTTCGCTGGGCAAGCTCTCTGCTGCCCCCACGCCTGCTCCCTCAAGGATTGGGGCGTCCGTCTTCAAGGTCATCTAGCCTTGCCCGGGCCTCTCCGCTCCTGAACTGCACCGCGCCTGTCTCCCAGTTGATCTGAGGGTTTTGGCTGCGCAGCCAGGGAGCCCCAGGATGATGGGTTGGTGGGCCATTGCCGAAATGACGAATCTTAGCTGTTCTCGGTGGGACCCCATCTGCTCTCGGAGCTCCCCTGTCTTAGGGGTGGCTGGCCCCATTCGCCGGGGACCCATCTAACTGGGAAAATAAGATCTGCTCGACCAGGGCTTGTGGCCTTATCCCCAGCTGCCTCGCTAATCTCGGGGACATCAGGCACCTGGTGCACCCGCTGTCTATCATGGCTGTAGTCTCTATGGGTTGGCTGGCCTCGGGGCCCCACACCTGAATGTCCAGCTTGTACGTGCCGCACCCAGGAGGATCTAACTCACCGCCCGAAGGGGTCTGGATCTGCCGTCGGGCGTCTACAGCAGATCGTTGTCGTTTCCCGCCATCCACTCGGAGTCGCTCTCCTCCGTCTCTGGCTCCTGTTCCTCAACCTCCCGTAGAGGCCTGGGTGCCCGCGCCGTCTCCGCTGCCACTACTGCTGCGTCCGCACGAGAAGCAGGCTCCTCTCTTCCCTCTTGGGGCTTCCCGGCTGGCCGACCGGGGCCGGGAGGAAGGTCGTCGGGAGGGCCCCGACCGCCCGGGTGGGCCCGTGCCTGTCCCGCGGGACCTCCCGCCATCTCGGTGGCGCCTAGGCATTTGCTCCATGTCGCACTCCACTCTCCCGGCCAGGGCTATCCAACCCTCCAGGGTCTCGGGATTTCCTCGGTGCATTGCCCATTCTAGAATGTCCTGCCTTAGGCCGGCTTTGAAGCACTCGAGTATGGTGGAGTCGGACCATCCCCGGATCTTCCCGCTAGGGCTCGGAAGTTCAGAGCGTACTCTGAGACGGTCTTCTGGCCCTGGTAAATCCTTCTCAACTGGGCCTTGGCTTTCTCCCCGGCTAACGGGTCCCCGAACCGGATTCGCAAGGCCTCCAGCAGGGCGTCTAACCGCAGCAGATGCGGTGATCGAGTGTCTGTTAGCTGTATCAGCCAGTCGGCCGCGGCCTCCTTTAGGTTGGCTCCCACAGCCCGCACCTTGGCCGCTTCCGAGGGGAACGTGTCCCCATAGTCCACCATGTAATTCTGGACGTTGGTGACAAAATAGGAGAGTTGGCGGGGGTCCCCGTCGAACTTGACCTTCAAGTCTCTTCTCGATCCCGTCATCTCCTGGCTCTGGTCCCCCAGGCCTGGATGGGGTGTAGAGGCATCCCCTCTGGGTGGAAGGAGCTCCTCCGAGAACCTCACCGCGGCCCTCCCGGACCGGTTAGCGCCTCGGCTCCTGCCTCTTCCGGAGAAGACGGGCTCGGGGGTCCCCCAAGGCCTCTCCTCCGGCCTACTCATCAGCATGTCCAACTGCGCCTGCATCTTCTGCATGGCTTCCGACATCTGGAACATCTGCACCTCCATCCGCAACATTTCGTTACTGGGTGCTCTCACTTTGCGACGAACATCCTTCGTGGTCGGGTCTGGTCAGGGATCCCCATCTTCCATCCCGGCACCACCACCTGCGGCTCTCCACCGACGCTCCGGCTTCGACCTCGTCCTCGCTTCCGTCTTCCTCCTCCTCGTCTGGGATTACCGGAGGTTGCTCCCCGCGAGGCGTCCCATCGACTTGAAACATCTCTGCGAAGTTGGTTACGGTCGGAGGGCTTTCACGGCCGTAGAAGTTGGTGAGTCTATCTTTATGTAATGCTTGGAAAGGGGGGTCCCAATAAAGCAGGCTCACTCCAAGCTGAGTTGAAGGATAGATCTTTTATTGAGCTCCTTACTCCACGCTGAACAAAGATAGACTAAAGAAAGCCCGCGCAAACATCCCTCAAGGATCCCTCCCCGACCCGCCCCGCTGGGCCCCTCCTTCCGAGGCTTGACCAAATGGCCAGTCCACATATCAAAGGCCAGGAAGGTATCTGCCAGATCAAAGGGATGAGCCTGGTGGTTTCCGCTCGGCAGTGTCCATTATCACTGGCGCGATCGGCTTGGTCCGTTATGGCATGAAACGAACCAACCGGAGCTGACATATATAGCACCTTTACCCACTTCTCCCTGAATTTATAGCAATATGATGTATTTACGTTGTTGGTCCAAATCCTTTTCCATGTTTCTGGCTTGATTTTAAAGCCAATATTCCTAGACCATTCCTTTATATGGTTTTTATTGGGGTCCTTTGTTTTTCGTTCTCTTTTTTAGGAGAACTTTAAAAAATTTTGATACTATTTTCTCATCCTTGCCCAGCATTGCCTCTTCTAGCTCATTTCTTTGGCTTTCGAGGCCCCTCTTCAGATCTTCTTTTAATCTTTCTCTCAATTGGAAATACGGGAACCAGCCCAGATCCACTCCCTCGTCGGCTAATTGTAGTCTGGTCTTCATGTTAAATGTGGACGTATCGTAAACGACCAAATCTTTATATGTTACCCAATTGGTTTTTTCCAATTCCCTTATTTGAAATGCCTCATTGGGTGACACCCAGAGAGGATTAATGATTTTCTTATCATATGGTCGTTGAAGAGTCCGTCAGCTTTGACTTTATCGTACCATAAGTACCCATGAAAACCAAACCTCATATTAAATCCTCCAGATTCAAAAGTTTTTGATTATCCAGCATGCACCAATTCCTTAGCCATAATAAACAATTAGCCTCAAAAAACAATTTTAGATTCGGAAGGCCCAGGCCACCTCTCTCTTTGGGCTCTTGAAGCATTTTCATCCTGACTCTGGGCTTTTTACCTGACCATATGAATCTGGAGATATCTCTTTTCCAGTTGTTAAAATGAGACTCTTTTTGTATAATTGGGACTGTGGCAAAGAGGAAATTCATTTTTGGTAGCAGCATCATTTTGATAGCGGCGATCTTCCCCAGGAACGATAGCCTCATTCTAGACCAATTTTCAAGATCTTTTTTTATTTCGCTCCATTTATGTAAATAGTTATTTTTAAATAGTTGCGAGTTCTTTGGGGTGAGTGTCACGCCTAGGTACTTCACTTTATTCGTTATGCTTATACCTGATTTGGATTGTAACTCGTGTTTGTTGTTATCGGTCATGTTTTTGACCATCATTTGAGTTTTATCCTTGTTTATCTTAAACCCTGCTACTTTGCCGAAGGTTTCTATAGTTTCCAACCATGCCCCCATGGAATTCATGGGGTTTTCCACTATTAGGGCTAAATCATCGGCAAAGGCTAGGGCCTTTATTTGTTCTTTTTTAATCTTAATCCCTTTAAGATGGTCTTTTCCCTGGATGTCCTCCATTAAAATCTCTAACATCATTATAAATAAGAGGGGAGACAGCGGACATCCCTGTCTGACCCCTTTTTCGATTTTGATTTTTCCTGTTCTCCCTTGATTAATTATTACTCTGGTCGTTTGCTCGTTGTATATTGCCTTAATTGTGTTATTTATTTGGTATCCTATATCGAGCTCGTTCAACAACGCTTCCATGAAGTCCCAGTTGGTACGATCGAAGGCTTTTTCGGCATCTACAAACACCAGGGCGGCCTCTCTATCTATATTCTTTTCGTAATATTCAATAGTGTCTATAATTGTTCTTATATTAGTTTTTAACTGTCTGTTTGGCAAAAATCCGTTTTGCTCCTCTTTAATCCATTTCCCTAAGAAAGTTTTTAATCTCTCTGCAATGATGCTTACAAAAATTTTATAGTCCGAATTCAAAAGAGATATTGGCCTGAAATTCCCTGGGTTTGTAGCGTCTTTGCCGGCCTTCCTTATAAGGATGGTATTTGACTCTTTCCAACTATTGGGGATTTTGCCTTCTTGCATAATTTCGTTGAATAATTTGGCTAAGGTATCCACTACCTCCTCTCGATGCTCTTTGTAGAATTCGGCCGGAAAGCCGTCTGGACCGGCGGCTTTCCCTGTTTTAGCCCTTTTTATGGCCCCTTCTATCTCTTCTTTGGATATCGTGTTATTAAGGTGTTCCCTTTCCTCGCCAGTTATCTTATTAATCTTCCTTTCTCCTAGGTATTCCTGTATTTCTGTTCTGTCTATCCTATCCTTCTCGTATAATTTAGTGTAGTACAGTTCAATTACCTTCCTTATCTCATCATCTGATGTATACTCCTTATTATTGACGCAAAGTTTGGATATAACGTTTTACTAAAAGTATGGGACAAATATAAAGATCAATTTTATATGAAGACCCCTCTTTGGATCTTGGAAGCCCAGCATAAAAGGGAAATACCTATGTCCAGATGGTACACATACAAATCACTGATTAAAAGAACAAATCTTAATTGGGAACTGAAAACAATGGAAGACCTAAGAGAATCCGAGGTGGAAGTTTCATGGTTCCAATACGCACAAGTAAAAGATTATTTTAGGATGGATTGTAAAAAGGAGTTCAACCTGGAAGAAAATGCATGGGAAGGTGTGCTGAAGCAAAAGAAAAAACATAAAAGTTTTGTATAACAAATTATTAGAGTTAGATACGGAAAACAGAACTAGTGAAACATGTGATGATAGAATGGGCGCAGGATGTAGGGCATACTATACTGATGCAAGAGTGGGAGAAGGTGTGGAAAAGAACTATTAAGATACTAGGCTCCACCTCTCCAGCAGAGAACTGGTATAAAATGTTTTATAGATGGCACATGACCCCACAGAAGATAGCACTATACTATAAAAATGCCAACAGCAAGTGTTGGAAGTGTAAAAAGCATTTAGGGACTTTTATGCACTGTTGGTGGTCATGTAGCAAAGTCCAAAAATTCTGGAAGGCTATTCACAAGCATACCCAAAAAATATTGAGTGAGAAGTTTGATTTCAGACCCGAAGGATACTTATTAAACATTATAGAGGAAGGACTAGATCAAAATAAGGTTAAACTATTTTATTTCTTATCAGTGGCCGCAAGGCTGGTGTTAGCCAAAAACTGGAAAAATGAGGATATTCCATTAATAGAAGACTGGCTTCATAAGTTAAATGACTTAATGGAATCTGATGACCTATACAATAAGGTTTATGAAAGAAGTGAACAGGCCAAGGTGGACTGGCAGCCAGTAAAGTTATATTTTGAACTTTTGATGCGTTAGATGAAAAACCATGCATAGAAACTCTAACAGGCCAAGGGTTCTGACGAGCCAAACTGTTGTATTCCAAGTAACTAATATCTCCAACAACCCGAACTGGGAGACTATGTGTTTTGTAACTATATGTGTTCTATCTTTCTCTCATCCCCCTCACACCTTTCCCTTCCCCTTGTCCAATTCCCTTTCCCTACCCCACACTCCTCCCCTCAAAATTTCTGCCTTTTACTGCATTATAAAAAACTTAATAAAAATATTAAACAAAAAAAAGAGAAAGCAAGAGAGAGAGAACGCGCGCGTGCAAGAGAGCGAAAGCGCGCGCGCGAGAGAGAGAGAAAGCGTGTAATGCCAAGCCAGCGGTGGCATAGCAAGCACAATGCTGGCTTGGCAGTGCTCCCTCAAGGCTGCAGAAGCTGTGGGACAGCTGAAGCCGTGGGGAGGAGGCGGCGCCAGGCCGTGCCATGCCCTGCCCCCTCCTCCTGGCTTCAGCTGTCCCACAGCTTCTCCAGCCTCTTGAGGGAGCACTGCCAAGTCAGCATTGTGCTTACTATGCCACCGCTGGCTTGGCAGTGCTCCCTCAAGGCTGCAAAAGCTGTGGGACAGCTGAAGCCGCAGTGAGGGGGCGGAGCCCGGTCACTCCTTGCTCCGCCCCCTCCTCCCAGCTTCAGCTGTCCCACAGTTTCTCTAGCCTCTTGAGGCTTCCATCTCCTTTTCCCTCCAGCTCCCTTGACGTCTTCGAGCGCCAAAAGCGCATGCGCGGGCCAGGTGCCCGCCCCTCCTTTCCTCTGCTGCCCTCCTCCTCCCTTCCTCCTCCTCTCAGGCCACGCTGCGGCACTGAGAATGGAGGCGGGGAAACATCCCAGACTCCCAGAGGCAGAGGAACTGGCGCGCTGCGTGGATGGCATTTGTATTTGTTTCAAAAAAAATTTGGCCCATGATTTTGGCGCTCCCCTGGCCTTGCGCTCATAGACCACGCCCTTGTCTGGCCTTATGATATTCCGGGCCTGGAGGTATCACCAAAGCATAATAGAGCGGGACTATGTCTTCCCTTTAGACACTTATACCCCTTTCTCCCTGCTGGAATTAATTTTGTTAATTTGTTAAGGTCATTATGGATTCTGATCCTGTCCTCTGGGCTTCTAGTCACTGTTCCTAATTTGGTGTCATGTGCAGCCTATTATTTATCCCATTCTCATTCACTCTCAAAAATCATTGCCTCCTCGCCATAATTTTGGCATTATTCTGTAACAGATTTATCTAAAATTTAAAAGGAAACAAATAACTGCTCTTTCAACACCATGTTGCCATTTTTAGAATTGTAATTCATACATTTGGTGTAGATTTTTAATCTTTCCTGATTCGTTTCTAATAATACAGGCATGAAGTCCTGCAAATCTGGAGCTGTCTCTTTATAAATGCAATGCCAAGAGCACTAGTCTTGTGAGCTTATTGGGAAGGAGGGATGAGTTTAGAAAGTTCTCTATTTTGCTTAAATATTTTTTGTAAGAAGTGAGAAATTTGATTTATCATCTGAGATCCTAGCCTGGAATATAGTGCTGTGGTTGAGTAACAGGACTTGGCGCCGTTAAAACCACTGATGCAAATGATATAAGTGAAGATAATGGAGAAATACTTGACTTGCTCTTTAAGGACAAGCTTAATAGCTCATAGGTTTTGTAATGGTCTATGCACAGTCCCCAGTGAACCTATCTAGGCATAGTAAATTGAGCAGGATACACAAGCGACGGGACAGTGGACTGTGTCCTCAATCTATGCAGGCTCAGTGGAGTATATGAAGAAAGTTCTAAGCATATGCAGTTTGTATAGATGTTTGTATCATAACTAGAAAATTACTTTGGGGGACTACAACTCCCAAAATGAAATGAAGGATTGCTCACTGCTTGTGCTTGCTAGGGGGAACTAGGATTTGCAGCCCACAAAAGTAACTTTCCAAAGATCTAGTTATAAATCTGATTACATGGACATGCGTATTTGTATATAGTTGGCATATGTTATAATAGTGGGTGGAATTCTCCTGAAAGTCCCTTACACATGCTAGTGTTGTTTTCTGGGTACCACGAGGGTTAGTATTCCCTGCTTCCCTCTGCAGCACTCCCTAACTTTCTGTAAAAACCTCAGACACTAGATGACCAGATGACCATCCCATGGTTCATAATGAGAAGACAGGATCTGGCTTCCTCCTCATGGCCAGGCATGAAATGATGACATCAGCACTGACATCAATGAGGGAGCACCAGGGTTTTTGATGTTCTGTAATTATTGTACATCTGGCCAAGGGGACCTAGCCAGACTCTTCTCCAATTCTGTCAGTTTGCTGTGAAGCACGATGTAGCCATTCAGGACAACTTCAAGAGACTTGCAGTAATTTAGGAATGGTTATATGGCTCATGGTAGTCTAGATCCATCAGAGAGATGTTGGGTTGAAGCTTCTGTTTACAGACATGATGTTCCTGTTTCATACAATTCCCTGACTGAGTCTAGGGGTAGCACCTGTGACTACCCTACCACACACACATACTGAGCATTCATTTGCCCACACCAACATCCTGTTTGTGACTTTTACTTTTGTTAGCTATCGTCAAGTTGACTTCAACTTATGGTGAACAAGGGACTTCCAACTTTCCGTAACCTCAACAGTTTCCTCATGGGTTCCCTGACTGAGTATATGCATCTGGAACATGGTGTTTTCCTTTTCTTATTGGCCTCCAACTTTCCAAGCATTATTGACTTTTCTAATGAGTCATCTCCTATCATGATATGGGCAAAGATTAACAGCCTCAGTCGGGTCATCTTGGCTTCTATGAAGAGTCTAGGCTTGGTTTTCTCTAGGACCCATTGATTTGTCTTTTTAGCAATCTATGGTGACCCCTCTGAAACCCTCTTGTGACCCCCCCCCCTGGGGTCCTGACCCCCAAGTTGAGAAACTGTCCTAAGACCAGAGTCACTCAGCACATGTCATTCAAATAAAACTACCTAGTCTAACAATGGTAGAAGACATATGGCATAACCCACATATTTTTCAAGGCAGCATTCATGCTACAAGATTATTCCTCTTTTTCTAGAAAAAAAAGTGGAACTCTCCATCCCATCTAGTTTGTGATTGAAATACTAAAGCCTATATTCTATGGGGCAACCAAAATGATGAGGGAGAGCACATTTTCTTTAGCATAATGTGGCAGGTTGTTGCACAGCATCATATATAACAATATGGCATGCTGGGGTGATAAAGGACCACCTCCATTTTTTTCATCATTTCATTTTTCTTACAGGAGATGAAAGTAAAGAGATATAGGCCTCTCAGCATCTGGGAAGGTCACTAAATCATGATACGATTCGCCCGGCCTGAACTAATAATTTGAGTGACGCTAGGAACCGTCACTGTCACTAGCTGCGGCTTTGCTGGCAAAGAGGACAGGCCATGTGTAAATTACTTTTTTTCACACCTGGGGAGAAGCAAAAATGGGGACAGAAGCACTCCTTCGGATGGTGTGAATATGTGGACTGCACAATCTCATTTTTCATTGGCAAGTGCCATTTAAAAACATGAGGGCACATTTAAGAGCAATAATTGTGGAGCTTCAGAATCCATATTAGGCATGGTTAGGTTAGTTGGAAATCTTCATAATTCAGAATAAATTCAGAAAGATTTGCTTTTTGAAGCAATTTCGAAGTTTTTAAGGAAACCAGAAGTCCCTTTGCCCTTCCGAAGCTTTTTCTGCCATTTCTGTTACAAAGCAGTGAGTGAGTCGAAAATGATTCAGCGTTTCCCCACTTCTGGTCCTTGGCCTCAGCTCAAGGCTGGGAAGCAGTTTAAAACCCAGTGGATAGCTTTCCTCCCTTCTGTCTCCCCGCATGAGCCTGGGGAGTGGTTTAAAACGCAGTGGATGGCTTTTCTTCCTTCTGTTTCCCCGCATGAGCCTGGGAAATGGTTTAAAACTCAGTGGATGGCTTTCCTCTCTCCCATCTTTCCACATGAGCCTGGGGAGTGATTTAAAACCCAGTGGATGGCTTTCCTCCCTCCTGTCTCCCCGCATGAGCCTGGGAAGTGGTTTAAAACCCAGTGGATGGCTTTCCTCCCTCCTGTCTCCCCGCATGAGCCTGGGAAGTGGTTTAAAACCCAGTGGATGGCTTTCCTCCCTTCCGTCTCACCACATGAGCCTGGGAAGTGGTTTAAAACCCAGTGGATGGCTTTCCCCGTCTCCCCACATGAGCCTGGGAAGTGGTTTAAAACCCAGTGGATGGCTTTCCTCCCTTCCGTCTCACCACATGAGCCTGGGAAGTGGTTTAAAACCCAGTGGATGGCTTTCCTCTCTTCCGTCTCACCACATGAGCCTGGGAAGTGGTTTAAAACCCAGTGGATGGCTTTCCTCCCTTCCGTCTCACCGCATGAGCCTGGGGAGCAATTTAAAACCCAGTGGATGGCTTCCCTCCCTTTGCTTCCCACCCCCCTTTCTGGAGTGAAACAACTACTTTCAAAGTAAAGACCACCCAATGAAACAGGAAATAACACTTTGAAACTATTAATGAAGGATTTGGAAGTCTCTAAAGTTTTGAAAGTTTGGAACTTTTTTTCTGTGAAAATCAGAATTGAATTTAGATCCGAACCACCAGTGCCCCCTACATCCGAAACGAGTTTTGAAACTTTTTTGGGATCAAACAAGCCTAACATATTACGGTAATTCCTTCAAAAGCCTAAATTGAAGATCACAAATTTGGAGGTTATAAAGGGCAAAGATCAGTTAGCACTACCATTAGGGAGAGTTGCAAGTATTTGTCACGATGCACGGACTTGACCGGCCCCTTAATCACACACACAGAGACGGGCTGAAGGCTAACTACTTTATTGAATATAAAAACAGTTCAAAAGGAATATTGTCCATGAAAATAGCAAAAGCGAATCCAAAGGCAGAAGGCAATCAATTGTCCAAAGCAGCTTGGTAAATAATCCAAAAGATTTGGCAAGCTCCACACAGCAATGCGGATTCAGGAACAAGGCAAAGCACACGATACAAGGCAAGACTTGGTAGGCCACTAGCCAACTTAGCTCCGTGGACCAGCTTCGCTTCACGTCTACTCAGAAGAGACGTGGCCGAAGTACTGGGGATTCGTTCCCACGGATCCTATACTTAATCTTTCGGCCGAGGTCCCCGGCGCTCTAGGCTTCGTCGTCTCCAATCTCTGCTGACAGACCTCGGCCTGTCTAGGCTGTGGAACCATCCCCTCCTGCTAGTCTCGATGCTTCGTCTCCTATCAAAGGTTCGGCCTTGCCTCTCAGCACCTGGGTCTCTATCTCTATGAGAGCTGTCCTCCCTAGATTCTTCCCATGCCAGGCTTTCTGTGGGCGAAGGAGGCCCAGTGATGGGAAACTCTCCTTCTTCTAACCCTTCTAAATCCTCTTCAGAATCTAGCTCTGCTGCTGCAGGCCCCAATGCCAATGGGACCCCCGGTCCTGGCCCCTGCCCCCCAGGCACAAACGAGAACTGCTGTGCTACAGTATTTGGGAATTCAGCATCATAGAGAGTTCCCCTTGATAGGCCCTTCTACACTGCCGTATAAACCAGATCGTCAAAGCAGATAATCCACATTATTTGATTTGAACTGGATTATATGTCTACACTGCCATATAATCCAGTTCAAAGCAGATAACCTGGATTTTATATGGCAGTGTAGAAGGGGCCATAGTCTCCCTTAATCTTATGTAGGATTCAGCACTCTGGAGAGTTCTCTTGTTACTTTGCTTACCTGAAACTGAAGCCTGACAGTGGGGAAAAGGATTCATCTCTATGGGAATTAAACCTCTTTAGCTCCTGTTAATCAGAACCAATGTCCAACCTTAACTTGTCAAAATGCAGCCATAATTCTTCATTTCGTATGTCCTACTTTATAGAGAGGAAGAAAATTTACTGGTTTTGGTGGCAAGTGTAACTAAAGCAATTCCAAGCTGCTGTTATCTAGTTTGAGGAACTGTCTCAGGACATTATGAATTCTTCATTGTTCAGTAACTGTAACCTTCATGATTGCACCTTTGCTGACTGTTCAGAAAAGTTAACAGATGACAGAATCTGAATATATTTGGAGACATAGCTATGCTAGTGCGTTATATATAGAATAATAGAGTTGAAAGAGACCACAAGGGCCATCCAGTCCAACCCCCAACTATGTAGGAATACAAAGGGATCTTGTAGCATGTATGAGATTGAGAGATCATCTACATCAGTGTTTCCCAACCAGTGTGCCATGGCACACTAGTGTGCCGTGAGCGATCATCAGGTGTGCCGTGGAAAATTGGAACCTCCAATATCCTTTCTTCCCCCTCCTGCCGAACACTTCTCCACTCGGGCTCCCTTCTTCCCAGCCTCTCTCTGCTCACTTTGCCTCACTTTGCTCTGAGGCGAGTCTGCGCAGTAGCGCCCGCATGGGTCACGTCTTCCTCCCTCCCTCCCCCCCCCCCCGAACAAGCTCACACTGCCCCCTTGGATCAAAATGGCAGCAGAAGGGGCAGTGTAGAAGAAAAAGTAAGTGTTTGGCAGGAGGGGGAAGAAAGGACACGAAGGGGAAGGGGGGGAGAGGTCTCTGTTGAAAGCTGGCATGGGCAAACTTGGACCTTCCAGGTGCTTTGGATTCCAACTCCCACCATTCCTAGCAGCCTCAGGCTCTTTTCCTTTTTCCCTCTCAGCCATTTAAGCAGGAAAGGGCCTCAGGCTGTTAGGAATTGTGGGAGTTGAAGTCCAAAGCACCCAGAGGACCGAAGTTTTCCCATACCTGTTTTAAAGACCTTAAAGTGGTGAGACTCCTTCCAACATTGTGATTCTGGATAGAAAACAAACAACAACATAACATAACATCGTTTGAGTCCACAGTGCCCTCTGGGTGTAGGTGAAGTACAACTTCCAAACTCAAGGTCAATTTCCAAGCAAACCCTTTCCAGTACTTTCTGTTGGTAATGAGAGTTCAATATGCCAAGTTTTGTTCAATTCGATTGTTGCAAGAGTTCAGGATGCTCTTTGATTGTGTGTTAACTATTAATCCCTGAAACTGTAACTCCCAAATGTCAAGGTCTATTTCCCCCAAACTCCATCTGTGTTCACATTTGGGCATATTGAGTATTCATACCAAGTTTGGTCCTGATCCAACATTGTTTCAGTCCACAGTGCTCTCTGGGTGTAGGTGAGCTACAACTTCAAAACCCAAGGTCAATGCCCACCAAACTCTTATAGTATTTTCCCTTGGTTATGGGAGTTCTGTATGGGAAGTTTGTGTCTTTCTGCCATTCCTGCCAGGATATCTATGTTGTGTTCATCGAAACAGACCCAGGTTTCACACTGAGTGTATAAATACATTTAAAAACATATTAACTGTATGTATTACTGTGTTAAAGTGTCATTTTGTGTCATTTTGTTGGTGGTGTGCCCCAGGATTTTGTAAATGTAAAAAATGTGCCGCGGCTCAAAAAAGGTTGAAAAACACTGATCTACATGGACCACAAACAGCAATGATGATCCAGAGAAGGGTATTCCAGATCAGCATTGTCAAAATCAGCATAGTCAACTACCATGCAGGCTTAGGGACAGGATGCTGGCTGGATGGTCCAGTGGCACCTGCACTGGTTCAACACCACTGCACTACCATCCTTACCATACTCTCATTATTCTGGGCTTTGCAGTACACAAAAAAAATAGCTCTACATTGCTCAGCACCTCTAATGACAATAGCTAAAACAACAAAGCAATGTGACAGAGGGGAGAAGGAAGGAGAAATTGCTAACTCCTTTCACCCCCTCCTTTCTCTTTTTGTCTTGTAACTTTGGCCAGCATCACTCCATGTGCTGAGCAATCAACACTGCCATTGTGTGCCTGGATGACAACGGGAAATAGTAGGTTCTATCTCCTGTCTCTGGGTTGCCTGAGCCTTGGGTAAGTAGGATAGCACTGTAAACAAATGCAGCCACTTGGCCCAAATGCAGATAAGCTCCAGAGCTTCAAAGAACCTCTGCAGTAACTTGCAACTGTTGTTAGCACAGTTCAAGGTTGCATTAACCTGAATCAGCTCTGTGTGTTCTATAGTCACATCTGGAAAGTATGTTTTGGCCATGTGTATATGGGCCCCCTGGTGGTGCAGTGGGTTAAATTGCTGCTGAACCAAAAGGTTGGCGGTTTGAATTCAGGAAGCAGGGTGAGCTCCTGCTGTTCGGCCCAACTTCTGCCAACCTTGTAGTTCACAAACATGCAAATGTGAGTAGATCAATAGGTACATCTTCTGCTGGAAGGTAAAGCTGCTCCATGCAGTCCTGCTGGCCACATGACCTTGGAGATGTCTACAGACAACACCAGTTTTTTGGCTTAGAAATGAAGATGAACACCTCCCCCGAGTCAGATATGACTAGACTTAATGTCAGGGAAAACCTTTACATTTTATATGTTGTTACAAGCTATGAGTAACTATGGCTAGTAATTAAATGGGGCTGTCCCAAGGCTTTGGTTTGTAAACCCCAGGAACATCTTGAACTGGGAACTCTACATATCATGATTTCAAGATCTGAATAAATCAAATTGGTGATGTTTGTAATGGAAATGCTATTGTTATTATAAAACTTGGCAGCTCCCTATCATATGGCAAAGGGAAAAAAACTGGATTAGTTTCTTAATAAATAGATTTCATTATGGCACTATACTAAAGAGATGCCTTTGAAGCATCTTTTTTAAAAGCCCACACACACATTCTCTTTATCCATGGTAAATATATTTGGCAAGCAAATACCGATCTTCCCTGGGGATTTTTTTTATACATTAGAGGCATAATTGTCTACACCGCTAACTACACCGAAAGCAATATTGCAAAAAGTAATTTATTAAATTTTTATGCATATTAACTGGATAAATAATGATTTGCAAAATTGTGCAGAAGTTATATTAAATTTCTCAGTGGTTAAATTTGACACTGTTTATATTTCTCTTCTCAAATTATTAAGCCGGTCTTTCATTTACGAGCGCATGTCTTGTAAGTTGCTTAATATTTTTACGGCAAGTCGTTTTAATTTGAAACTTCCAGTTAAATGAATTTTCAAGTGTGAAGTTTATTTAAGGTCCTCTGGCTGAACTCAGAATTTAGGGGAAGGAAAAAAAATAATGACAGATTTGAAGAAAGGGCAATTTTTTCAATTTGTCAGCTTGCCCATCATAATATTTAACAGTGAATTGCTACTGAAATGTTAACTTGCTGTCCAAGTGAGAAGCCTGTTGATCTTTCTTGGGTCAAATGGTTTATGATGGATCACTGCCTTTCTTTTTGTACAGGGGCAGGGGGGGGGGGAGAGACCAGGGAATGCAGAAAGACAAACAGGTCCAGATTACCCATAAGGCCACTCTAGGCCATGGCCTAGGGCGGCAGCCATGGGAGAGCGGCATTTTAATTTGTTTTTAAAAAAAAGTTCGATCTTCGGGTGCTCCTGCGCGCGGAGCGCCATAGGCCCTAGGGCCTCTGACGTGGCTTCCCGTTGCCCCCACCTCACTTGCGTCGGCCCCGCCCCTCCTTCCTTCAGTGAAGGAAGGAGGGGCGGGGCCGACGCCGTCATGAGCAAGGAGGAGGCAGAGGGAAGTCCCGCCCCTCTCTTGCTCGCGTCGGCCCGCCCTCCTTCCTTCAGTGAAGGAAGGAGGGGCGGGGTCGACGCCGATGTGAGTGAGGAGCAGGCAGAAGGAAGTCCCGCCGCCCCCTCCTAGCTTGCGTCGGCCCTGCCCCTCTTTCCTTCACTGAAGGAAGGAGGGGTGGGGCCGATGCCGACGTGAGCGAGGAGAAGGCGGAAGGAAGTCCCGCTGCCCCCTCCTCGCTCATGTTGGCGTCGGCCCGCCTTCCTTCACTAAAGGAAGGAGGGCGGGGCCGACGCTGGCGCAAGCGAGGAGGAGGTGGAGGGAAGTCCTGCCGCCCCCTCTTCACTCACGTCGGCGTTGGCCCTCCTTCCTTCAGTGAGGAGGAAGGAGGGCCCCCCGCAAGCGCCCCCCTGCAAGTGGCCCCGCCCCCAGGGCAGGGGCGGCACTTCCAGAGTGTGGCCTAGGGCGCCACAAACAGTTAATCCGGGCCTGAAGACAAAGACTTGGGAAATATCTAAGAAAGATAAAATGGAAGAGTAGGAAAATTGCAAGGCATTACAGAGTAAAGCCACCTTAATGTTGATGTCATAAAAATATAATGGCTCCAAGTATTTATACATTATATTCCAAGTGCTTAAATATAAACTCCACATGTACCTGTGTGCTGCAATTATCACTGGATTTCATAACAACAGAAGTTAAAATCAGAGGCAAATGAGGGTGACATTAAAATATAATTTCTAATGCCTCTTCTAGTTTGTAGAAACCAAAAGTCACAAGGGTGCCATTGATTGAATTAAATCACTCATCCAGTCTGGTACTCAGCTCAGAAAAGTATTTTTCCTTGTACTACAGTTCCCAGAATCCCTTAGCCAGCATAGGAGTTGTAGACCAAAACAGGAGCTCTGACAGCGTATTGCACACTTTGAGGAGCAGTGGCACATTGCAATAGTTTTTCATTTTTACCTTTAAGTGTGCTTCTATACTGTAGAAACAGTGCAGTTTGGCATCACCTTAGTTGCCTTGGCTCAATGCTTCGGAGGCTTTTAAACAGAGGCTGGATGGCCATCTGTCGAGAATGCTTTGAATGTGATTTTCCTACTTCTTGGCAGGGAGTTGGACTGGATGGCCTACAAGATCTCTTCCAACTCTATGGTTCTATGAATCATGGGATTTATAGTTTTACATGTCTAGCCTTTTCTGCTAAAGAATGCTGGTGCCTTACCAAACTACAAGGCCCAGCATTGATCCATGACAGCTACAGTAATGTCAAACTGCATTAATTCTACATGATGGAAGTACCATTAGGCTGACTAATCTGGGACCAGTCTGTCCCATCAATGCTCCGAACTGACCCTGGAACTGGCCACACACTTTGTCTCCAAGTTGCTGCAAGAGGCAGGGCAGAATCCAGACCCATTGTCATTGTCAGAGAGCCACAGAACTCTGTGAGAGCTCCTGGCTATTGAAGTCACTGCATGTTGTTGACATCATGTGTTTGCTACTCTTTCTCTCTAGTAGGGTGGACAACCTTACTAATGTCAGCACAGTGTGCCTGTGGGGCTTAGGAGCTCTTGCAGAGTTCTGCAGGTGTCTGGCAGCAGTGATAGCAGCAACAACAGGTTCTATTGACATTGGAATATGCTGCTTTAGATTGTAGTGCAATCTGCATAGCAGAAGGTTGGAATGAATGGCTCTGGTGGTCTCGATTATCCTTTTCTGTGTGCTGATGAGTGCAGGGAAAAGCAGATGGAGGCAGCTGCTAGTGTAGACATCAGGCAATTCCTCATTGCACCCAATTCTGCTGTCTACATTGTGCCCAAGCCAGAAGGTTGCTGTAAAGGTTGCATCGTCAAACTGCGGCCCTCCAGCTGTTTGGGCGTTCAACTCCCAGAATTCCTGACAATTGAACAAGCCTGTTGGGGCTTCTGGGAGTTGGAGGTCCAAAGAGCTGGAGGGCTGCAGTTTGAGGATGCCTGCTCCAGAGTTTTGGATTAAGTGGAAGTCAATAACAACAACAACAACTTAATTTTTTTATAATCCACCTCCATCTCCCCGAAGGGACTTGGGGTGTCTTACAAAGTTGGCATAAATTCCTAAAGCTAATGGATCCTGTTTGATTTGGGAAGGTATGCAGGGCCAGCCCTAGTTAGTAGGCTTGTTTGATCCATGGGTCTAAATGCTTCTAAAGTACTGACAAAAACAAAAGTTCTGGTGGTGAACATTTCAGAACTCTATCAAAATTTCATTATTATTTCATTATTGGCGATTTTTAAGACAGAACCAATTAGGAACTGCCATTTATAACAAAACTAGCTGACCCGGCCACGCTTTGGGGTGGCTTTTTATCTTTCCTGTGGCCCAGTCTGTATATATGAGTTTTTTGTGTGTGTATGTATGTATATATATGGATTTGTGTCTATGTGTACATGTGTGTGTGTGTGTGCATATGTGTGTGTTCTTATGTATATGTGTATATGTGTATGTGTGTATGTATGTACTTATGTATATGTGTGTTTGTATATGTATATGCGTGTATATGTGTGTATGTATGTGTGTATGTGTATATTTGTATATTTCTGTGCATGTGTATATGTGTGTGTGTATGTGTTCCTTTCTTCTCCCCTCCTTCCTTCCCTCCATCCTTTCTTTCCTTTCCCCTTCCCATCCTTCCTGCTAGCCTTCCTATTTTCTTGCTGTTTTCTCCCCTCCTTTCTTCCTCCCATCCATCCTTCCTCCTATCTTTTCCTGTCTTTTCTCCCCTCCTTCCTTCCATCCATTCATGTTGTGCATGTCTTTATGTATATGTGTGCGCGTATTCTCTCTCTCTCTGTCTTTCTCTCTCTCTCTGTCTTTCTCTCTCTCTCTCCCTCTCTCACTTTCTTTCTCTCTTTCTTTCTCTCTCTCTCTTTTGCTCTCTCTCTCTTTCTCTCTCTCTCTCTCTGTCTCTCTCTCTCTCTCTTTCTCTCTCTTGTCTCTCTCTCTGTCTCTCTCTCTCTCTTTCTCTCTCTCTCTCTTTCTCTCTCTTGTCTTTCTTTCTCTCTCTCTCTCTCTCTCTTTCTCTCTCTCTTTCCTGGTCTCCTTCTTTCCTCCATTCTCCCTCTTCCTTTCTTCCTTCCTCTTCCTTTCTTTCTCCCCCTTCTCCCTTTCCTTCTCTCCTTCCTTCCTTCCTGGTATCCTTTCCTTCCCCCTCCTTCCATCCATTCTTTTCCCCTTCTTTTTCTCTTCTCCTTCCCTCCTTCCTTCCTTCCTTGTATTCTTTCCTTCCCCCTCCTTCCATCCATTCTTTTTTCCCTTCTTTTTCTCTTCTCCTTCCCTATTTCCTTCCTTTTTTCTTCCTTTCTTCTCCCCTTCCATCCTTCTATTCTTTCCTTTCCCGCTCCTTACTTTTTTCTTCTCCACCTCTGTAGCACAGCAGTTCTCGTTTGTGCCTGGGGGACAGGGAGCAGGACCGGGGGTCCCATTGGCATTGGGGCCTGCAGCAGCGGAGATGGATTCTGAAGAGGATTTAGAAGGGTTAGCAGAAGGAGAGTTTCCCATCACTGGGCCTCCTTCTCCCACGGAAAGCCTGGCTTGGGATGAAGGTTGGCCTGACCCTTACGACGAGACAGATAACCAGGTGCAAATGGAAAGCAGTGATAGCGAAACTTATGAACGGCCAGGGGGGCGTGGGAACGAATCCTCAGTACTTCGGCCACGTCTCTTCTGAGCAGACGTGTAGCAAAGCTGGTCCACGGAGCTAAGTTGGCTAGTGGCCTACCAAGTCTTGTCTTGCATCTTGTACATTGCCTGTGCGGAGCCTTGCCAAGTCTTTTGGAAACTTTACCAAGTTGTTTTGGACTTTTGATTGCCTTTTGCCTTTGGATTTGTTTTTGCTATTTTTATGGACAACATCCCTTTTGAACTGTTTTTATATTCAATAAAGTAGTTAGCCTTTAGTCCGTCTCTGTGTGTGTGATTAAGGGGCCGGTCAAGTCCGTGCAACGTGACAACCTCCTCCTCGTCGCCGTCGCCGTCACCAGGGCTTCCTCATTGGGCATGTGGAGCAGGCCCCCGCCGATGTTTGTGGAGACCGCGGGGGCCTGGAAGGGCCACAGGAAGAGCATGGCGTGGGACAGGAAGCCCTGTCAGCAGCAGCGGCAACCGGCCCCCTCACTCCCCGCCGCCCTTTTTGGGCAGGAAAGCAAGAGCCCAGAGGGGGAGGAAGCGGGCCGGCTTCCTCTCCCCCAGGTCGTCTCCTCAGCCGAAGCCCCGGCCTTTCCTAAGAGGAGGACCCTTCTCCCTCCCTCCTTTCCTTCCTCTCCTCCTCCTCTCACATGACAGGCGCCATGGACGGAGGGGAAGGTGAGCCACCGGCAGAGGGTTTTGTCCGGGAAGGGGAGCCCCTGGTCAGGCCCTCGTCTTAGGAAAGGCCGGGGCTTCGGGGAAGGAGCAAGGCTGAGGAGACGCCCTGGGGGAGTGGAAGGTGGCCTGGCCTGGCTTTGACCGGGTATGTGGAGCAGGAGGAGAAAGAGGTGGCGGAGGAGGAGAGAGCAGCGAGGGGGGGGGATCATAGCCTCTGTGCATGGCTACCTCTGTTTGGTGCTACCTTTTGTGCGTTGCCTGTCGTGCGTGCGCAGGGAGCCAAGAAGCAATTTTTTTTTGTTTGGGGGAGAGGAGCGTTGGTGCTATTTTGTTGTCTGGCACAGGGGGTTATGGGACTAGTAGTCCAAAACGTTTTTTTAGGGTTTTTGGCCATTGTCAATTACTTTTTAAAGGTTTTTTTAAAGCAAAGAACATAGCTTGTAGGGTTGTGGATGTATGTGGGCTGTTTGTGTGTTTCTGCCTTGTAGGGCTTCTTTGTTTTAGAGCCAGGAAACATGACACTTATCATTATATATATATAGATTTTGAAAGTTTTGTTAGAGTTCTGAAATGTTCACTACCAGAACTTTTGTTTTGTAAGTACTTTAGAAGCATTTAGAACCATGGATCAAACGGGCCTACTAGTTAGTACTTGAACTGGAGACCACCAGGTGCTGTAGGCTGTAATTCAGAGGAAAGAACTGGCAAAAGCACCTCTGAGTTTCCCTACCGAAGTAAAACCTATGTAATTCATTGTATTGAAAAGTCATAAATGCACATTCTGTTTACATAATGATTTTTTTAAAACCTCACAATATTCACTGGAAGCTGCTCTGCGTCGGTGGCATAATCGACCGTCCATTCATCATGAAGAAGGGGGTTGGGGACAGTCTAGACAAGCCCCAAGTCAGTTATTTCATCTGTAACAGGAAGATATCCAACAAGCCATAGATGGATATATGATTTAAGCTTTTGCTTCCATTAAAGTACAAGAAAAGTCAACCCACTTTGAGAGATACTCTAAATATCTTTATTCCGGACCTCCCCTGGGCAGCCTTTCATATAAAAAGTGTTTTCTGTATTCAATAGAATATACGTCCCCATCCCTGACCAATTTTAGCTGAGATGGAGCCATTGTCCATAGAAACGGCTGTATTGCATTTTCTTTTTCTTACATGTAATCTTTATAGCTAGTCCCCACTGCTCAGTGATGCTTAAATGTATTCGTCCCGCTTATTTAAATCCTTGACACATTTTGGGTTTTATGACTCATTTTCAAGGGTGAATAAAAACTGTCGGAAATCTCTGCTCAGAGTTCATTCAGATTTCACCTTTGGTTCCCCTTTGAAACTTTCCAAACTTCAAGAGAAGCAAAGGGTTTTTGATAAACTTGCAAAATGTCTGGTGCTTTTATATAATCCTAGCATGTACCAAAATTGCCGACAAAGCATGGGACTTTGTGCTATACTCATCTGTACATCTGTATATTATGTATTTTATTTATAGGATGGGAAGCAGGGACAATTTGTCCAAGTTTTACTAAGGTCCATACTATAGAAGAACACAGAGGGATTTTGGGTAGTGTGAAGTTGTAGGGGCTGTGGTATGGGTTGGGAGGGGGATGTCATGTTTTTACTAGGCATGGTTTCGAATCCAAAAATGGCGATTCTAAAATGAAATGGGGGGGGGGATTTTTTTGATTAGTAAAAGAAAGACTTACAAAAAAAAATTCCAAAAATTTCTAAAATGTAACTTAAGTACTAACGAAATTCGTTAGTAATTCGTATGCCATAACATGCACATTCCAGATGGTTTTGGCCTACAACTCCCAGAAATCCTAACAGCTGGTAAATTGGCTGGGATTTCTGGGAATTGTAGGCCAAAACTTGAATAAACCACACTGAATTCTAGATGGGACACTCCAAATAGGAAGGAGGGAGGGAAGGAGGAAGGGAGGGAGGGGGGTATTCTATTCTTGGAAGCAGCAAAAAAAGGAGGAGGAGGCCCCCCCTCGCTCCTCGCTGCCTCTCTCTCGCCCCGATCCTGAGGGAGCGAGGGCCCAAGTTTGCCCAGGCTGAGAGGAAAAGGAAGAGGCCTGAGGCTGTGAGGAATGGTGGGAGTTTAAATCCAAAACACGTACCTGGAGGGCTGAAGTTGGCCCCTGCGATGGGGCATGGCAGCAGAGCAACGGGGAAGAAAAGCATCTGAGAGAGCGCAGGGAGAGAGAGGAGGAGAAGCGCGCGCGTGTGTGTGTGTGAAGCTGGCCCCTGCGATGGGGCATGGCAGCAGAGCAACGGGAAAGAGAAGGAGGGGGGGAAGTGTGGAGGACTACACTTTCCAGAATGCATTGCCTACCTAGCAGCAGCGTCACTTCCAGTTCCCCATAGAAATGCGGGAAAAAGAAGAAGCTGAATGAAGGCGGGAAGGAAATGAGGGTGAGAAGACAGGGAGAAGTGAGTACGTAGTACAATAATTAATTAATTAATAATTAAGAATGTATTACGATCATAACGCAAATTGTTGGCCTCAAGGACCGTAAAAGGAAGTCTACTTCCGGGTTCGCGGCAGCGATCCGTAAAAGCTCAAAAGTCCCATTACATACGAATCTCTTACGAATCCTTTTTAATTTCTGTTTCATTTTTCTCATGCCTAGTGTTTACACATGTTTGGAGAATTTTCTGCATGGTTTCCAGACAGAAATTGCCTGAAAAAGCACTGAAAGCATTTTTTTTAAAGGGAGTGGAGTTGTTTGGGGACTAGTAGTAGTTTCAGACAATATAGAGGCCATATTCTGTTCTCCCTGATTTATATCCATGCATTGCTTGTTGTTGTTGTTAATTACAATAAAGTTGACTTTGCACAACACACAAAAAAGAATGAGGCTAGAACCAGCATTTCATGGGGCTTCCCCCATGATCCTGTTATACTCCATACGGATGTGATACTGCATGTCTCCCATTTGGGTATGAACAAACCTGCACGCCACGGATTACCTCCTCCTCTCTGGATAGTTCTCCCTCGTTGATCTTCCTTACCAGCCCTGTCGCCACTGCCCCATCCCTGCTATTTTTCCTGAATACCCAGTCTTTCCCCCGCCGGCATACACACCGCGGGGACGCGCCACGCCTACGCTTTGGGCTACAGTTACTTCCTGGTTGGAATCCGCGGCCGGAAGCCGCCTCATCTGGGGGGCTTCGGATCCATTCTACAATCCACAGGGGCCATCGGCCTCCCACTGAGGGACGCCCGATTACGGGTCACCCCTCCTCCCTCCGCCCACCCTTTGGGGGCCAGAGGGAACGCAGAAGCCGCGCCAGAATCCCTGCACAGCGGCTTTTTTCCTCCCTGGGAGACTAGAGCTACCACCGCTCCTCCAGCCATCGGGCCGGCGTTCAGGGTGTTCCTATTGTATGTATACATGCCTGAGGACTATCCTATGTTATTTTGCTGTTACCATTACCACTTGTATTATGTGCATTTGAGGGGTAACACTATCCTGTGTATCCGTGTTGCATGCTGTGTTTCTGTTCCTATATATGGTATTCACTCTCTGTGTAGTACTCATTGAGAGGCCCATTGCCTCACTATACTTTAATTTTGTATCATATTAAATGCCTTTATTTTTTGCATATAACCTAAAGGGTTTTGCTTGGCACTGAGTACATAGGACATTCCTCCTTGGTACTCTTCTTTCCTTTTGTGTTTGTATATAATAAAGTTGACTTTGACATATGGAAACCCTATGAATGAGTGACTTCCAAGTCGCTCTGTTATTGGCAGCCCTGCTCAAATCTTGGAACTTTAAGATATGGGTTTCTTGATGGTGTCATCTACCTGTAATGCTGTCTTTCTCTTATCCTTCTACCTTACACCTCCCAAGAATTACTGTATTTTCTAGTGAGTCATATCTTCTCGTGATATGTCCAAAGCACAAGACTCTTACAAGCCAGAAATTCCTGCATGTTATCTCAACATTTGTCCCATGTAGATGGGACTATTATATATTTATATATTTATTTACTATATTTATATCCTGGAAAGGCAGAGGGGGACCCAAGGCAGCCTCGGGGGGGGGGGGGACACCCAAGGCAGCCTACAGCCGAGGCAATAATTCAATGTCTTAAAAACAATATATATACTATAGAGAGAGGTGTTTCTACATGGAAGTGTATTGGTATTTGATACAATTTGTTTTAAAGTCAGTGTCATATAAGACACATCAATTAGTAGTTTAAAACATGGCTTCTTAATAATTTCTATGTTTGACCCTTTTCAGACCAAGAAATGTCTATGTGACCCTGGGTCTATCTATCTATATAAATGTGAACGTATGTATATATGTGGTGGTGTACATTTGCAGCAGCTTTTCTATTGGCTCCCACTTACAGCGACTACAGTGACCCCCACCAATGATGGATCTAGACAGAACTTGGCACACAGAACCCTGATGACCAACTGAACATAGTGGAGCGGTTTGGGGTGACTGACCCATCTGTGTGGAAGTTGCAGTTCATCCTATATCCAGAGTGGCAGATCTGGACCAAACTTGGCACACAGGCACAACATCACAAACTTTGAATAAAGCCGGGGTTTGGGTTGATTGCCCTTGGAATCCGGGAGTTACTGTTCACCCATATCCAGAGAAAATGGAACCCTGGTGATGATGGATCTGGACAAAACACAGACCCAATGAGGACAACTTTGAATACTGGCGGAATTTTGGGGTGACGATTTTTGGAATCGTAGTTCACACACATTCATACGCATTTTCTAATGGGAGTATTCATAAAAAACAAAAGTAAAGTCAGACTTTTTCTTATAGATAGCATTACAAATTTCCTGATATTACCTAACATCCAAAACCAAACAATGCCTTTTTCACATAACTTGGGCATCAATGGGTACTCAAGATGGTAGGTATATAAAATAGATATAAAAATAAAATATTTACTGATAACAAACCAGCACTTGCAAGGCTTGCTAAACAAGCTTTTTATGAAGCACAGCTGAAGCATCTTCTGCAGAATGCCTCTAAAACAGGTTCATACAAATGTCGAAAACAGCCACTAGGTGACATTCAGAAATTGTTTACTGCTGCCAGTTTTGGGACCCCAACATTGAGCTAAGCAGACAGCTAAAGAAGCAGGGATCTAGAACAGGGGCGGGCAACCTACGTCCCGCAGGCCGAATTCGGCCCGGCAGCCGATGCTATCCGGCCCTTGGCTTCCTCAAGGCTTTGTCCTGAAGAGAGGGAGGCGAACTCCCATTGCGGCGGCTACATGTTGAAGAAGCAAACGTGAAGAAGCAGGCAGGCAGGCAAGCAGCGCGGAGGGGAAGGGAAGGGAGGGGGGAGAAGAGGAGGGGCGTCCAGGAGCAAGAGCATGCCTTCGCCCTCCTCCTCCTCCTCCCTTCACTTCCTCCTCGCGTGCTGCCCCCTCCCTCTTGCCTCAGTGCTCTTTCCCTTCTTCTGTTTCCTGTCTTTCTGTTTCATTCTTTCCCTCCCTCCCTCCCTCCCTCTTTCCCTCTCTCTTTCCCCCTTTCAATCCTTCCCCTTCCACCACCTGAATGCAAGAGGGAAGGAGGGGGAGTGCTGTGAGGGAGAGGGGGCGGGGCCTGAGCGGGAAAGGGGCGGGGCCGAGGCCGGAGCGCACGGGTGTGTGTGCATCCATTCCCTCCCCGGCTTCCTCCTCTTCTGCCTCTTTGGGCATATTGAGGATTTGTGCCAAGTTTGGTCCTGATCCATCATTATTTGAGTCCACAGTGCTCTCTGGATGTAGGAGAACTACAACTCCCAAACTCAAGGTAAATGCCCAGCAAACCCTTTCAGTACTTTGTGTTGGTCTCATGAGAGTTCAGTGTGCCAAGTTTGGTTCAAGATGGCTGAATGGCCATATGTGAGGAATGCTTTGTGTTTTTCCTTTATGGGAGAAGGAGGTTGGACTGGATGGCCCTTGGAGGTCTCCTCCTACTCTAGGAACCTGTTGTTGTTATTATTATTATTAGCAGAGGCTGAATGAATATTATCATCATTACTATTATAATGCTCTCACTGAAATACATTTCCAAATATTTTGCTTTTAAAATAATTGCCCACCCCTGATGTAGAAGATGCATTTGTTTCGCTTTTACATTAGCTGCAGTTTCCAAGTTGTCTTCAGGGGCTGCTTCACACAGACTACACTGCAGTAATCTAACTGGGATGGCACTAAC
The DNA here is from genome assembly GCA_030556195.1 of Anolis apletophallus. Lineage (NCBI taxonomy): Eukaryota > Metazoa > Chordata > Lepidosauria > Squamata > Anolidae > Anolis > Anolis apletophallus. Next base: position 198,754,910 of record JARBWK010000002.1, read on the forward strand.
TTATGTTATGAAGTGCTTTGGCTATAGCTAGAATATGCCTGCCAATCTACTGTTCTTTAGTTTGCTCAGTTCAAATTTTGCAATGTGGTTCTCCAATCAAATACAGAAAAAAATGCATGCAAAACATTCATGTATTAATGATAAGTTTGCAAAGTACATATTTTTCATTTTTCATTTTAAAATGCAAATAGATCCAGTAATTAGACCAAATGAACTTGTGCTTCAAAAAATGTAAATATTATGTTGTGTGTAGTCGGGTTTTTTTTTTTAAAAAAATTAATCTCTTTTTAGAGTCAGCAATATCATTAGGATCTGAACTAGCGTTGTGGCAACCGGCAGAGAATGCTTTACAGTGGTCAAGTGTCAAGGAAGGTGTGAGAGAAAAATGCATTTATTTGTCGGGATCTTAGGCAGTCAGTGGAATAATGGCAATTACTGCTGACCCACATCAAAGGAAGACGATCTATCCACTAATGGGTAAAACATACACACGCGTATTTTAAAAATTAATTGAAATACACCCAAATGCTCTGAAGGCCATTTACCTTTCAATTTGAGCCATTTTGAAATGCAAGCTGGCTTTGAACATTTTCCACATTGTTCAGCATTTCATTTCAAATTCGTCAGTATGTCTGAAAGGCTAATGATTTGCCAGCGCATACTTGCCTTCTGCAAAAAGACATAATTTAAGGTTTTTAAAGCATTTGATCTCCACATCAGGCATTTTTGATTGGTCTTTAATTGCTATTGCTGAATACTCTCAGGCAATGTTTGTACATCTTTTGAATTTTAGAATATATCAGTATGTGGACAGAGATTTTGACGTCCTGCAGTATTCAGTAAGATTAATCTGATAGTACCGTATTTTTCGCACCATAAGATGCAGTTTTTTTCCTCCCAAAGTAGGGAGAAAAATCAGCTGCGTCTTATGGAGCGAAGATGAAGAGGCGCTGGCAGGGGGGCGAAGGTGCCCCCGGTGGCAGAGGCGCGACGGCCTCTCGCCACGCGCGAAGATGCGCCTCTGGGCGCGACAGGCCCTTCCGGCTGCAGCTGCTGCTGCTGCTGCTGCTGCTGCTGCGGCTGCGCTGCTCTCCGTGGGGGCCGCCCTCGTGGCCTCCCCCCTCCTCCGGCTCCTCCTCGGGTCCGTGAGCGGCGAGCCCGCCCCATGAGTCCCCTCTTCCGCCCCCGTTCCTCCGCATTGCCGGCTGGCTGCGGCGACACGGCGGCGGGAGTCTGGGCATGCGCGGGCGCAGCCGGTAGCCGCCGGAGGGGGGGGGGCGCGAATATAGCGTGAGTATATCGCCGCCCCCCGTCTGCTCCAGCGCCTCCCCCCCTCCATATTAGTGTCTCATATAGTAGCCAGCCCCCATTTCCCCCCCAATTTTCCTCCTCTAAAATCTAGGTGCGTCTTATCAGCAGGTGTGCCTTATGGTGCGAAAAATACGGTAAATGCCATGTAATTTTATGTTGTCCATAGCCACCTTGGGTCCTGTGGAAGAAGAAAGTTGGGATATACTGTATATACTTGAGTATAAGCCTAGTTTTTAGTTATTTATTTATTTATTTGTCACGTTTCTATACTGCCCCTCTCAGCCCGAAGGCGACTCGGGACGGTTTACACAAGGCAGTCTCTGCCCTCAATGCAACACAAACAAACAAACCAAAAAATAACCATATAACAACAAATTAACAATTAAAAACATACAATTTCAGTCTCAACGTCATGTTGAAATCAGTTTCCTCCTCTCATCATCATTCCATATACCTAATTAAACCTTTATATTTCATCAGCAAATGCCTGCTCAAACAGCCAGGTCTTGACTCTCTTGCGAAATGTCAGGAGGGAGGGGGCCGATCTGATGTCTCTAGGGAGGGTGTTCCAAAGCTGAGGAGCCACCACTGAAAAGGCCCTGTCTCTCGTCCCCGCCAGGCGCGCCTGCGAAGAAGGCGGGACCGAGAGCAGGGCCTCTCCAGATGATCTTAAACACCTTTATGATTCATAGGGAGAGATGCATTCGGACAGGTAAGTTGGACCTGAACCATTTAGGGCTTTAAAGGCTAAAGGCAGCACTTTGAATTCTGCCCGGTAGCAAACTGGCAGCCAGTGGAGCTGGCACAACAGGGGAGTTGTACGCTCTCTGAATGCCGCTCCTGTTATCAACCTGGCTGCTGTCCGTTGGACTAGTTGCAGCTTCCGAACAGTTTTCAAAGGCAGCCCCATGTAGGGAGCGTTGCAGTAATCTATATGGGATGTAACCAGAGCGTGGACCACCATGGCCAAGTCAGACTTCCCAAGGTACGGGCGCAGCTGGCGCACAAGTTTTAGCTGTGCAAATGCTCCTCTGGTCATCTTCGAAACCTGAGGTCCCAGGCTCAGCGATGAGTCCAGGATCACACCCAAACTGCGAACCTGTGTCTTCAGGGGGAGTGTAACCCCATCTAACACAGGGTGTAACCCTATGCCCTGTTCGGCCTTTCGACTGACCAGGAGTGCCTCTGTCTTGTCTGGATTCAATTTCAATTTGTTCGCCCTCATCTAGTCCGACACAGCGACTAAGCACCGGTTCAGGACCTGAACAGCCCCCTTTTAAGGCTGAAAAAGCCCCCTTCAGCTTTTACTCAAGTGAGGGTCCTGGCGGGAAGGCGAGGGGCTGAAATAAGCCCTTCTTTCAGCTCCACACTTTCCTGCCAGAACCCTCACCTCTCCATCTGGGTTGCTATGCTGAAAGGTCGCTTTCCTTCTTCTCTTCCTCTCTCGTGCGCCTTTCTCTCCTCCCCTCTCAGCACAGCAACTCATCCACGCGTCTTCCTCTCCTCAGTCCTTCTCACTTCCTCCCTATATTTATTATTAGTGTTATTACATTTATTATTTTACTCTATTATTGTTATTATTACTTTTATATTTTTACTCTATCTATAATTATTGGAAGAATACATAAGCACATTTATATTGAAGAAGGTTAGAATAATGGTTTAATCAGAGTTGGACAATTTTATTTTAAATTACAGTTTTATGTAAATATTAGAAAAAACATTTAACCTACCGATGCTTCAATTAATACTGGAGGTGCCTAGTATCAAGACCTACTATCGAGTCCGCGGCAGAAGGCGTTCACAGTGGCCGCGCCGAACCTCTGGAGCTCGCTGCCTGAGGAGACGCGAGCTCTAAGGGGCTTGATGGCATTTCACAAGTCCGTAAAGACTTGGCTGTTTAGGCAGGCATTTGGCTTCAACTGATGCCTGCTATAACCTGCCATCCTGCCGCATCTTGCCGCCTGCATTATTGTCGCCTGCTGGGGTTTTATTGTTGGGAGCGGGGTTTAATTGGTTTTATATGTTGTTTTTATGTGTTTTATTTGGTTTTATGCTGTAAACCGCTCTGGGCTCCAGAGAGAGCAGTCTACTAAATCAAATAAATAAATAAATAAATAAATAATATAATTTCATCTATTTTTATTTTGAAAATTAGCAGTAGCTGATGCATTTTCCACCCACGGCTTCTACTCAAATCAATAAGTGTTCCCAAGTTTTTGTCGTAAAATTAGGTGCAAAATTATATTTGAGTCTACTTTTTTTGTTGTGTCAGGAGCGACTTGAGAAACAGCAAGTCACTTCTGCTTTGAGAGAATTGGCCATCTGCAAAAAAACGTTGCCCAGGGGGCAACCGGATGTTTTTATGTTGTGTTACCATCCTTGTGGGAGGCTTCTGTCATGTCCCTGCGTGAGGAGCTGGAGTTGATAGAAGCTCATCCGTGCTCTCTCCGGATTTGAACCCGCGACCTGTCAGTCTTCAGTCCTGCCGGCACAGTGGTTTAACCCACTGCGCCACCGGGACTCCTTTGATTCAGCTTATACTGAGATATATGGATTTCCTTGGTTTAATCCCTAAATAAACTTTGTTTATGGGAAAACAATGTTGCTTTAGGGATAAAAGTGAGCTACAGTTTGGGCACTCTGGAAGTGACATTGTATCACCTCCTGCCTTCACTTTGCCAACCTGGGGACCCTGGTTGGCAAAGTGAAGGCAGACAGCCATATAACCCAGAATTTCAAGGCGGAAAATTCCACAATATCTGCTTTGAGTTGGGTTATCTGAGTCCACACTGCCATATATTCCATATATGGGCTTTTATTCAGCTGTGCGGAAGGGGCCTTGAAGATCTTTTTTGTGTGGGGGGTCTATTATGTCTGGGTGGGCAACCTAAAATCCTGGAATTTGGGGTAAATTGGAGGTATGGCTACTGGGTTTTTTAATTTAAAAAAACTGGTGCAATACTGTGAAGATTGGGGATGATGAGTGTGGCTTGGAGGGACCTAAAAGATAGAAGGGAGGATTTCAGTGAAGAAGAAAGGTAAAAAAAAAATCAGCTTCTGAGGCCCTAGCTACATTTACCATTTAACACAGATTGAACTGGCTACCGTTTATTTTCCAGTCCCAATTCAAGGTGCAGGTTATCACCTACAAAGCCTTAAATGGTTTGGGATCCGCCTACCTTCGTGACCATATCTATCTCCATGAACCAGCCGAAGCTCTTCGATCTTCGGGGAGGCCCTCCTTTCGCCCCTGCCAGTTTCACAGGCTCGTCTTGTGGATACAAGGGAGAGAGCCTTCTCCTATGTGGCCCCCCGACTCTGGAACTCATTGCCTGGAGAGATTAGGAAAGCCCCCACCTTATAAACCTTTAAAAAGAATAGTAAAACCTGGCTTTTCCATTGCGCCTTTGGAGAGTAGCCATGCAACCTTACTCTATTGCTCCCCTCGACGTTATTGTCCCTGGAGTACACTTCCCCCCTTGTTTGAAGGCCTGTTTTTACAACCCCATTTCTTTATGAGCTCTCCCTCACAAATCTGCTCCTTTTTTATCTCACCCTGAGTTTTAGCATTTTATCTTGCACATGCGGCCCACTCATTGCCATTGTGATTGTGGATATTGTATTTATATATTGCTTATTGTATTCATATGTTTTATGTATTTTACTGTGTTGTTACTTGTGTTTTGGTTTTTATTCTATTTAATAAAGTTTACTGCTTTTGGCCAAAGGCCGTTGCAAGTCCAAAATAACAAAATAGCGCACACACAAAACAATACATATGAAATTTACATAGGGCCGGTAGACAATAAAAGGTTACAAATTACTTATACACCATAAGTATATTAGGAATCACATTTAAACCTTCTTAAACCAGATTATCTTCTTTACATACGACAGCCATCTCCGCTATGTGCCTCCTCCTAATCTTCTTCGCCGCAAGGGTAAACAGGGCTACGCGCCAGGTCGTATCTTTATCTGTATCCATAAGGAGGTAGAGTAATATCTCCTGAGGATACAGAAAGATTTTATTGTCCAGTAAAGGTAAGATAAAGCACTCCCTAGGGCAGGGGTGCTCAGAATGGTGATCTCGATCACCAGGGTGATCTTCGGGCCTCATCCTGGTGATCTTCAGACCCCTGACCAGGTTTTTTGCTGTTGGTCCTCTTCATGCGCCCCTGCACGCTGCAAAGAAGTCCTCCGTCGTTGCTCCTCCCCGCTCCCTGCTCATGCCTCCAAAAGCTCCAGAGTCCAAGAGGCAGAATGGGCCCCTCTTTGGATTCCTCCTCCTCCCTCCGTCCTTCTCCAGCCACTCAGAGTCGTAAGAGACCAAAGGGGCGGGCCTGGATGATGCGATCCATGGCTGGCCCGCGCAGGCGCAGAAGCGCCCATTCTGCCTCTCTGACTTCTCGTGAGCTCTTGGAGGCGGCACGCATGCTGGTGGTGTGGAAATAGGAGCAACGACGGAGGAGGAGAAGAAGGATGCTTTGGGGTCATTTCCTTACCGCATCTCAAAGGTCGGCCTTTTTACTTTGGGGTGGGTGCTTGATTGTTCTGTGACATGTCTCTTTGTTTATTTTTAATGTTTAAAAATGGCATTTTAGCTACAAAGCCTCTCTGCTTGCTTTGTTCCTTGAGAAATATATGTTGGGGAATATGGAAATGTGGGAGAAATGGGGTGGTTGGATGTATTTTTGCATGCCCCTTTGTTTACCTTACTGAGTATTAAATGGCCTTGCAGTTCAAAAGCCTCTCTTCTTACTTTCTGGCTGATAATATGTGTGGTAATATGGCAGTGTGGGAGAAATGGGGTGGTTGGATGTATTTTTATGCTCTGTTTTATATTGTTGTTATTAAATTGAAATGTTGATGTTTTATAACTTCATTTTATGTAAACTGCCCCGAGCCTGCTGGAAGGAGCGGCACATAAAAATGAATAATAAATATAAATAAATAAGAAAATAGTTATACATTTTACATTTCTGGGTAGGTGATCTTTGGGACTTGGTTTTTTAATCAGTAGCTCCCATGCTGAAAAAGTGTGAGCACCCCTGCCCTAGGGTCTTTGTGTAAGGGGCAGCACATTATCCTATTGTAATTTGCTGTTTGGGCTTGGACTCATGTGAGCCGCCCCGAGTCCCCGGTGGGGGAGATGATGGTGGGGTATAAATAAAGTTGTTTATTATTATTATCTGCAGTGTGTAGTCAGTGTAGACCCAGATAACACAGTTTAACTGCATTGAGCTGCATTAAATAAGTCTACATTATCATATAATGTAGTTCGATCTGTCTCCTCATTGTCCTGCTCCAGACAGGCAGTTTAATTAGTTGAAGTCTCCAAAGTTTTATTCTCATTGACTTTGTCAGATCTGAATGCTCAAGGCATGTATATACCTGACTATTTGGCAACATCTGCTTTATTGAAATTCACCCTTTGAAACACTTAATTAAAATAATACCAAGTCGAAGACTCAGCGTGTATTTACCAAAGCAGAGATTTGTTTTGCTACAAACAATTAGGGATGTATTCATGAAAACTGCTCTTGAATGAAAATCTGTATTTACAAAAACCAAAAAACCTACTGCTAAGCTTCTTGGAATTTGCATGAGCATGTCAACGGAAAAAAAGGCAGGCTGGTTCATGGAAACTCCTTTAGTCAAAATGCTGAAAAGAGAAGAAAAGCAAACATAAAAAAACTAGTGTCAGAGGATTCTGCTATCATCCCACCACCCTTAACCCTTCAGACTCCTTTGGAATATGAAGTTGTCTGCTTGTATAAAATGAAGGAAGGAAGTCCCTATAGCTCTTTTGCCACAAATCAGGAGACCATACTAGTGAGCCAAATATTCAGTTTCAAACTACCATTTTTTTCCTGAGGCTATTCTACTGGATGAATCCAGAACAGAAATGCTCTGGACTGGCCTTGTATGTAGATGCATGCATCATCCCAAATTTGCAACAGAGGTGGATTGAAGTCCAGATGGTCCAACTGGGTTGATACCACATTGGCCCCACCAGACCATCACCTCACCATCTCATAATCTTCACCACTGTCAGATGGCTGTGGAGTTTGATATGAGCATTTAGGTGTTGTGGCTACTATGTACGGATATGAGCAGAGGCATTTACATGACCATCAAGAAGATACACAAACATGGTATGCTCCATTTTCCCATATGAGAAGTAGACTAGTCTAAAATAGGACCTGATCTTGCTGTCCACATTGAACCAAGGCAGCAAAAATGGGAGCATTTCCAACCTTTTCTAAATGTAGGGCTAAGGTGGATTCAAGACAACTTTGTCAAATTAGAGAAAGCCTGCACAACCTCCAGATGTTTGGGCCTCCAACTCCCAGACACCCTAGCCAGCTTGTCCAATGGCTAGGAATTCTGGGAGCTGATGTCCAAAACACCTGGAGGGTTGCAGGTTGTACAGGCCTGAATTAGAGAGATCTCTAAGTGGGCATTCCATTTATAAGAGGTATTCTTTATTGTGTAGGACTTAGCAATTTGAATAATGTGATTTTTCTTTACCTTCTTGTTGATATTATTGTCAGTTGGAGTTGGTGGGTTTCAAATCACTGCAATGATACATCCACACTGGATTTTAGATGGAATGGTAACAGACCTTTCTAAAGTGAGTTGTTGTGTGCTTTCAGGGCTGTTTGGCCATATTCCAGAAGCATTCTTTCCTGATGTTTCACCTTTTCATTCAACTTTTCATTGCATGACTGGTGTACTTGGAAGAAACAGGCACAAAACCGTTATTGTTGGTGTTGTTGTTGTTGTCTGTCATTAACTACCAGGATGGCATGGAGCCACCCCCCCAAAACCCCAAACAGCTCTAAAAACTTGTAAAAACTTACCAGGCCACTATTACGGCAGTCCTGGATTATGCACCAGAAGATATTTTTTTTGGGGGGGGGGGAGCAATTTTCCTCCTCGGCTCTCCCATGTCCTAGCATTTCTATGTACCAGGACCACCATAATAGCAGCAGGCCCGGATTAGCACCTTTTTGCGCCCTAGGCCACACTTTGGAATTATAGCCCCTAAGCTTTCTTCCATCTTTTCCTTCTTTCCACTGCCAGTGCTTTGCCCCAAAAAAGGAAAAAAGAGCAAGGAGAATCCTGGCCTAATTCCAACCCTGCTTCTCCTTACCCCCCGCAGGCGCCGAGCCCTTCTTCCCATGCTTACCTCTCGGCATGAAGGCTGCTGCGGGGTGGCAACTGCAGCGCTCTCGCCTTGCCCTCCCCCGAGAGAGAGAGAGAGAGAGTCATCTCCATGCACGCAGGCAGCACATTGTGTTTTTGTTTCAACATTTTTTGGGGCCCGTGAACTGCGCCCCCCTCGGCTTGTGCCCCTAGGCCATGGCCTAGGTTGGCCTTATGGGTAATCCGGCCCTGAATGGCAGTCTAGTAATTTTTTACAAGGTCTGTTTCGGGGTGGGGGAAGGGGCTGGGCACCATCTTGTTCCCCCTCGCTTTTGGAAGCCCAAAGAAGCAAGATGACAATAGGGACCCACCACAAGAACACAGTAGGAAGCAACACATTGATATATATCAAATCACATATAATATAACCAATAAGTATCAAAGCAGCAACATGAAGCCCACTTAGGCACATGAACGTAGCAGTCCCGGAGTACCACCAGCCAATGATAGATTCGCAATAGGGACCCACCCTCAGGTAGTCCCAGGACTAAAATTGCCATTTGGATGCCTCAGGTAAAAGACCAATAGGCCCCACATTTTGGAGCCTGTCTGGAAGGGCCCTTCCTCTTTCCTTCCTGCAGGCGCAAAATACTGAGATGGACTTTGATTGTAGGGGAAACTGTGTCATGGATAGAAAGGCAAGAACCAGTAATGAATGGGACACCCTGGAGAGAAATTGTGTGGTCAGGATTGATAATCATATTATTTAATAATGGCACACACTTCTACATAGGATCATCGCGGAAGATTGGAAAGTGATTCAACAAAGGCCTGAGGTGACAGGTCAGAATGTTTCTTACAGTTCCATTGAATTGTTTTAATGGCCAAGATCTGTGAGCCTCTGGGGACAAAGAGGTTTAGTGTCTAGTTTATTTAAAGCCAGACCTTCATGGATTAGTGGCTTGGCTGGGGACTTGCTGGTAAAATGTTGCCCTTGGCCAAAACAAATTTTATTTATATTCACTCACGTCCAAAATTTTGGACCCAAACCCCCACAGCTTAGCCCTTTTGCCTGCTGTGACTATGCCAGCTACAAAATGGGTTGGAGGCTCATATTAAAGGATTTGCAGTCAGAGGAAGAGGATGGCATTAACTCCCCTTGTAAGTGGAATGCCAGTCATGCTAACCTCCCACTAAGCAGAAGGGAAAAGAGTCTAAGAGAGCTAGACCAAGGAAAATGAGATCACTGAATGAATACATGCCTAAACCGCTATATTTTTTCCAGCTGTTCTTCTCTACATAAAGAAGGAAAGGTCAGCCAAAATATTAAAGCAATACTCCCTCTTTGTTATTTTCACATTCACACTGCAGTTCAAATAGCAAGATTATCAACAATTCTGGAGTTCTTCAGAATGCACAGGAAGCCTACTTAAGGTTGACAGGTTGAAGACAGCACAAAGATACTGTTGTTTTAATATTCAACTTGCTCTTTGACAAGGAAGGCTTATCAAAAAAAATCTGTCAGTAGAAACTGTGTATCTCTCCTTCTTCCCCCCCAAAATGATACAGTCCATTCCCAAGGCTATTTTATGACCAATGAAAAGTGTGTGTTTGATGTGCGGGTGGGAAGAATCCTTCTGGGTAAAAGGGCGCATTCCCCCGCCCACCAGACAGCGTCCGGCCGATGTTCCAGTTTTGGGCCTTGTGTGCTCCAACGCCGCGCCGTAGCAAACTTCCCTGCGTGCCGAATAGGGAGTGCTGTGTTTACAGGCTTCTGCACCTGCGCACAGGAGCTTCTGGGCATGCGCAGAGGAGGGGGGAAATAATGTGGGGGGGCCGCCAAAATAATGTTTGCTTACCATTTAAAATTACCTTAGACCACCCCTGACCACACCATACCACTTTGGAGCCCCCTTTGTTTGCTTTGGGTTTCACATTGTACTTTTGGTAATGGGAAATCTCCTAATCTAATCATCTCCTTGGTGAAACACAAAATACCACTTTGGAGCACCCTTTGTCTGCTTTGGGTTACACGTTGTACTTTTGGAAACTAGAAGTCTCCTATAATCTGCTAATAATTTCCTTGGGAAAACACACAATAAAATTTTGGAGGCCCCTTTGTCTGCTTTGGGTTACACATTGGAAACTAGAAATCTCCTAATTTAATCATTTCCTTTGGGAACCACACCATACAACTTTGGAGCCCCCTTTCTCTGCTAGGGGTTACACGTTGTGCTTTTGGAAACAAGAAATCTCCTATTAATCTGCTAATAATTTCTACCATTGGGGCAAGTTTGCATGTCCCTTTGCAGTTTTTTTGCACATTGCGCAACCACGCCCGCCATTCAAAAATTTTGGAAAATTCTGACTTTTTAAAAAAATTCAGAAATCATTTCAGAATTGAATCGCCAGCGCCCCCTACATCCAAAACGAGTTTTGAACTATTTTTTCCTTGATCAAACAAGCCTAGTTGCCAGTTGTGAGCTGCCCTCGGTAAGAAGGATGGAAAATAAATGTCTGAAATAAATAATAAATAATTTTCAATATTTGCATAATCATTTGAAAGACCAAAAACAACTTTTCTTTAGAATTTGGTGCTGGTTGACATGATGGACTGCCAAGGGAACAAATCAGTGGGTTGGGTTAAGGGCAAATCAAGACAGAGAAGTCTCTAGAAACAAAAACAACTACAGCGAGACTATCATACTTCAGATATATCAGATTACAGGACCCTTGGAGATAATCGTAATAATTGGTAAAGTGGGCAGCAGTAAGAAAGGAGGAAGACCTTACTACAGATTGATTAATTCAATGAAGGAATCCATGGATCTGAGCTTGGTTCACCATGCTGAAGTAGACTTGGCAGCAAATAACAATAAAGTCATTCCATTTTTATTTGTGTCATGTGAGGGAGGTATTTTCCTATGTCTTGCATTTACTTGTTCTATTTATGTCCTATTCTTTATAGACATTTCATTTCACTTTATTTCTTCATTAGTCGTTCTCCACCAGAGTGCTCCAAGCGACTTACAATTTAAAATAAACATTACTGTCAGAATCGCCGACTTAGAACTGCCCCTTTAACACACACACGGAGACGTAGTAAAGGCTAACTATGTTTATTGAATAAAACAAATCCAAAAAGGCAATTCACTTAGAAAGTTCATAGAATAAAGCAATCAGCACGAAGCTGCAGTTCAGTAAAGTGAGCAAAGTTCCAAAAGGTAGATCAAAGGTGAATGTGGTAAAAAGCTTGGCAAGGCTCCCGGTTCAATCCGGAGCGAAGCAAGGATCCGCACCAATGCGAATCGGAAACAAGGCAAGGTCTTGGTCTAAGGCGAGCCAAACTAGGCTCCAGGATTCACTCCGCTTCACGCCCTTCAGATCAGACGTGGCCGGAGGGCTGACGATCAGTTCCCACGGGGCCGTTCTTAATCCCTCGGCCTGGAACCCGGCGACGATCTAGGGCCCGGCGTCTCCAGACTCGACTTTCCGAACGGCGACGGTCTAGGGACAGATGCCAGCTCCTCCTGCCCTCCTCTATGTCCCTAAGCCTGTTATGAGAAACGGCCCCGCTCTTCCAGTCCAGTATCGCTATCTTCCTGAGAAGCAGCCTCCCCGGAGTTTCCCAGCCGCTAGCCTCCATCTGCTGCCCGGCCAGCTCTTGGGAACCTCGGCCGTTTGGGAATTCATAACTATCTCCGCTATCTGCTTCGCTGCCTCCCATCTCCACCTGGTCCGCTCCTTCCCCGGGAGAATGCTCCCACTCGAGATCCCAGGCTAAGCTCTCTACAGGTGAAATGGGCAAGGCACGGCTGACCAATCTTGCTCTGGGCCTTCCAACTCATCCTCCGAGTCCCTTCCAGCCTGTGCGGGTCCCAATGCCAACGGGACCCCGGCGGATCACCCCCCCAGTGGCACAATATAAAACACAATATAAAACACACTTATAGCAATGGCATTTGACAGTTAGATCTGATTACAAATTGAATGCACAGCCAAAAAGCCAGGTCTTGAGCGCTTGTGTAAAAGATCTCAGATCTGGCATAGCTCTAAGATATGGGGGCAATGCATTCCACAAAATTGGAGCAACGGTCAAAAAGTGGCTTCCAGGCACACCTCCCTAGGGCCCAGTACAAACAGGAGATTTTCCTGAGCAGATCAAGGTGATCACTGGTGAAAAAAGGAATGAGGCGATCTCCAAGATAGGAAGGTCCTAGACCAGGGGTGCCCACACTTTTTCAGCATGCGAGCTACTTATAATAAAACAAAGTCAGAAAGATCTACTGAGAGAGAAGCAGGGTGGAGCAGGGGAAGGGGGTGGGGCTTGGCATGGCCTGGCTCCACCCCTCCTCCTCTGCCTTTAGCGCTACCACAGCTTCTCCAAGCTAGAGGAGGGCAATGCCAAGCCAGTGGTGGCATAGCTAGCCACTACTGGCTTGGCACTACCCTCCTGAAGCCTGTAGAAGCTGTGGTAGCACTGAAGCCGGGGGAGGGGGCGGGGCTTGGCGCAGCATGGCTCCGCCCCCTCCCCCTCTGGCTTTAGCGCCACCACAACTTCTCCAAGCTAGAGGAGGGCAATGCCAAGCCAGTGGTGGCATAACTAGCCACTACTGGCTTGGCACTACCCTCCTGAAGCCTGTAGAAGCTGTGGTAGCACTGAAGCCGGGGAGGGGGCGGGGCTTGGCGCAGCATGGCTCCGCCCCCTCCCCCTCCCCCTCTGGCTTTAGCGCTACCACAGCTTCTCCAGGCTAGAGGAGGGTAATGCCAAGCCAGTGGTGGCATAGCTAGCCACTACTGGCTTGGCACTACCCTCCCCAAGCCTGTAGAAGCTGTGGTAGTGCTGAAGCTGGGGAGGGGGCGAGGCTTGGAGTGGCATGGCTCCGCCCCCTCTAGAAATGCCCCATTTGTCTGTGATCGACCTCCTTCGGTCCCGCAATCGACTGGTCGATCGCGATCGACTTCCTGAGCAGCCCTGTCCTAGACCATTTTGGGCTTTAAATGTCAGAGTCAGTATTTTATAAGTGATCTGTTCTGTTAGTAACCAATGCAAACACTGCAAAACCAGCGTAATATGATCTCATAGGTGAGCATCAGGTGAGAAGGGTGGAATATAAATGATGTAAATAAAAATAAATAAAAAAATAAATAAAAAATAAATACAGGGACGGTGGGAGCTATTACACTGGACTTCTTCTATGGGCATAGCTTTATCATCTCTTTGCAACATGGGAATATAAACATTGTAGATAAAGTATGTGGAAATATTCCACCACCTTGCTTAATGCTTTCTTGCTAGTTATCTTCTGCCAATGCATTTTTGGAGATGCCACACAAACATTCCAGATGTTAAAATACCAGATGTTAAAATACCAGATTGCTGTATTAATGGGGTGATAGTGGTAATTTTAAACAAAAGTAGAGGCCATTAGATTCCTTCTTCCATGACAAAAATGGAGTGATCGGTGATGTTAAGTGCAGCTACTATTGATTTTAGCCTAAGCCACTCCAGAATTCTGAGAGTTGCATGCTTCCACGACCTCAGTGCTCCTTTCATGTACAATTAGTTCTATTGACTTTAATAGTGCCTTGTGGCTATAAATCTCACTACCTTGGCAAGTATCCCAGGTAGAGATAGAACACTTCTTTGCCAGCCCCATTGCTGTTTGCTTTGGCGTTGTGCCTTTCCTGATGGGTCTTCTGTTTTTTGATGGGACTTTGGAGGCTGAGATCAGCTGGGAGAGGTCAGCATAGGCCATCCAGTTGATTTAAGGTAGGTGTACCTATTACTTAGTCAATCTCCTGCTGGAAAAAATGACCTCCTTTCCTTGATAAGGGCTGCATAAGCTCAGGGCTAAAAGGCTTATTATTGGAATTGCTTTATTCCTGATCTTCAGAAGGAAATATGCTGGGGAAAAAGGAGGGAGGAAAAAGAGGAAGAGCAGGGGTGAGGGGGAGAGAAAATAATATTCTTCTTAGTGAATTAAGGTAATTGGAAAACTACAGTTATTTTTTTAATGTACTGGATTGCATTATTATTACTGATACATATTATTTATATTCTTATGCTAGCTTTGACTTGGAAGATATTATTGTATTTACCTCCAGTGACCTGAACCTTGTGTCTTTCTAGAATATCAAGGAGAAAAATTGTGGTGTCTTCAATTAATCCACCATCCCTTGAAACAACACAGCATTTGGAGACACAGAGGTATCTACAAGTACTTTATTGCCATTACAGTGACTGTCACTGTTCCTTGTTTACTGATTGTGTATGGAGCATATTGGGTGCAGTCAGCCATCCACATAGAGCAGTGGTTCTCAACTTGTGGACCGTGGCCAGCAGTGGGCCACGAGAACAAAAATCCAATCCGTGAACCTTCTTCCTTATTTTATTTTATTTCCACTCCTTTCTACAGAGCTAACCAGCCCTGTCCCTTTTGGTACTAATTTTAGAGAATGGTCTCTGGTCAAAGTGAGCCCTATTATTCTGATTATCATTATTATTACCACCTCTTCCTGTGGATTTAAGCAGGGAAGAAAAAATCAACACCACACATTGCATCAATTAAAAGACCATATAAGGCCAATGCATACTCAAATCTATTAATACTTTAAAAACAAAATTTGAAAATAATCTGGATAGGATTGCTGGAAGGGACTGGTCTTTATTGCTCAGATAGTGTCTCTAGTTGGTTAAGACCTTATGGCAGGTCATTCTGCAGTTTAGGGGTGGATGAAGGAAAGGATTTCTAGATAACAGTCATTTGAGATTTGGCTGTCTCCCAGAGGAAATGAGTGTACAGGGCAAATTATGTAGGGAAAGACAATGCTGTAGGTAACCTAGACTAAAACCATGTAGGTCTTAAACTGCAACCTACACTTTAGAGCAGGGGTGATCATTAGGTGGCTCGCGATCAACTGGTCAATCCCAGGACCTTAGGAGGTCGATCCCAGCTGGATGGGGCACTTCTGAGGGGGCGGAGCCATGCCACACCAGGCCACACCCCTTCCCCAGGCTACAGTGCGGCCACAGCTTCTTCAGGGTAGAGGAGGGGGTATGCCAAGCCAGTAGTGGCATAGCTATGCCACTACTGGCTTGGCATACCCTCCTCTACCCTGGAGAAGGTGTGGCAGCGCTGTAGCCAGAGTGGGGAGGGGGTGGAGCCATGCCGCGCCAGGCCACACTCCCTCCCCATGCTCCGCCCTTCTTCTCTCTCAGGTAGATCTTTCTGCCTTGGTTTTATCATAAGTTGCTCGCATGCTGAAAAAGTGTGGGCACCCCTACTTTAGAGTTTGCCTAGAAACTAACTGGCAGCTTGGGTTAAGTGGACTACGGGCTTTATGCAATGGCTTTTGGTCTGGCTGAGAACCTGCCTCCCCTCAACTTTCATGAACTTCTTGACCTAAATCCCTAGCCCCTTTGGATAGTTGCTGCCTGTAGGCATAGGGCAAGGGTCTAAGTTTATCCTCTTTTGGAGAAAGGGAAGACTGCTGGCTAGGAGGTTTGTTAGTAGTCCAATAAAGTGTGTTATGAGTTTCAGCTTTTTTAAATTAGCAATTGGATATGTAATTGCTACATATCTACCTGCAATTACAAAATGTGTGTAAGGGTCTAACAGATCCCATCTGATCTCTAAAACTAAGTAGGTTCAGTTCTGGTTAGCACTTGAACAGGTGACTACCAATGAATACCAGCTGCTGCAGGCTACATTTTAGAGGAAAGAATTGGCAAACCATTCCGAGTAAGCCTTGCCTAAGAAAACCCTATGACATTCATGGGGTCATCATAAGTCAACAGGTAGCTTAAAGGAATATACACACTGGGTGCGAAATAATACATGGCATTTTTGTTCATCATGAACAGAATAGAATACCATGACAATTAGATAAGAAATTCGTATTCCTTAACCCATTGCATCACCAGGGGCTCCTAAGATATTGTTTATTCTGATGTTTTCTCCAACTTAATTATAACAAAAACTGTTTTCCGATTGTGTGCTTTCATGTCATTTCAGACTTATAATGACCCTAAGCTGAAACCCAATGGGCTTCAATGTCCAAACAGGGATTTAAACCCTGGTCTCCAGCACTTAAACCACTGGCTCATATGTCATCTTTTGAGCCTCAGAGTTGACTTACAAGTGAAACCATCTTTTCTCCTAATCTTTGTTCCTGCATTTTTGGTGAAGGGCAGGGAACTTCTCTGTATTTTTATATAAACATAAATATATGTACAATAGAGTTCAAGAGGATGGTTCAATTCTATTGTTGGTGGAGTTCAAAATGCTCTTTTATTGTAGATGAACTATAAATCCCAGAAACTACAACTCCCAAATGACAACATTAATTTCTCCTCCTCCCCCCCAACCCCACCAGTATTCAAATTTGGGCATATTGGGTATTTGTGCAAAATTTGGTCCAGTGAAAGAAAATCCATCCTGCATATCAGATATTTACATTACGATTCATACCAGTAGCACAATCACAGTTATGAAGTAGCAATGAAAATAATGTTATGGTTTGGAAGTCACCACAACATGAGGAATTATGTTAAGGGGTCACGGCATTAGGAAGGTTGAGAACAACTGACTTAAGCAGAAGAAAATATTAACAATCTAATCCAAAGAGGCAATTAGTTGGAGTCGTGCATAAAAATAACTGTCTA
Source organism: Anolis apletophallus (assembly GCA_030556195.1). Lineage (NCBI taxonomy): Eukaryota > Metazoa > Chordata > Lepidosauria > Squamata > Anolidae > Anolis > Anolis apletophallus. The sequence continues at coordinate 198,772,041 of JARBWK010000002.1, forward strand.
GTAGGCATGAGAAAAAAGTTATGAAAATGAAAAGAAATCGGAAGGGATTCGTATGTATGGGACTTTCATGTTTATGGGAAAATGTTGGACTTTCTTTTTGCCTTGATTTGCCTGTGCCCCCCCAACAGGAAAATTAAAACAGTCTCAGCCCGGGTCCCCTGCTTTGCCTCCTTTATAACTACTAGCGAATTTCGTTATTAATTATGTAACATTTTAGAAATTTTTGGAATTTTTTTGTAAGTCTTTCAAAAAAAAGCTGGAGTGAGGAGAACCCATTAGATTTTTGATTTCCTATTTTAATGCATTATATCTTCCTGAAAACCATGCCTACTGTCTAGCTCTGGTAGCATTTCTATAATCTGTAGTTTATCTGAATGCAAATTTTAATTAAAAGTCTTTTTGCTGGGAAGGTTTTGAAGAGAAAACTTGAATTCTCACACCCTCCTCAGCAACCACCACCAATGTGTAAATTGATTCTTCTCATTGCTAACACCCATAGGATTTGCCATAACAGATCAGACAGGTTATCCATCAAGCCTGGCACTGTCTAGGTTGACCAATACCTTGGAGGAAATCAAGTCTCCCAAAAGGCAAGTAGTTAAATGATGTATTAGGAGCGTGAAGATGAATTATTTCCTTAACCTGCCTGGCAGAAAATGCTAGCTTTTTGATGCATGTGATTTGTTCACCTTTATCTAATCACTTATATCGATATAAACATTCATGGTTAAAAAGCCTTTTCATACATTCCAGCAAAGTGTGAATTCAATGAACCATGTCAGGATATCTTATTGTTCAAGTAGCTAGTGGAATATAGCATCCAAGAGTATGCCTGGCTTCAATGGTTTTGAGGATCAATATAATGGGAGCTGTCCTGCATTTTTCCCTGCTTATGTGAACATCACAGCAGCGGAAGTCCATTAAACATCACTATGGATCTGCTGACTGAAATAGACTCAGCAGGCCTTAATTCACATTTGTGGTCCAGGGTGCATTAATTCTATAGTGTGGATGAACTCTTGGTGGTCTACTTGGAGTTCTATGGTGATTTATAAAATGGCTATGCTTTGTTTCAAAGTATCTTCTATTATAGATGCTTCCAAGTTGAAATCTGGTTTGATAATAAAGAAACTTGAGGCCTTGAAGATGCCTATCAGCAATATCTGGTAGGTATGTGCGATCTATTAAAAATGGTTCAAAAGTCATTACAAAACTCAGGGGGGTGGCATTTCATTTCTAAAGTGTTTCTAAAGTATAGTTCATGGAAAAATTTGTTACTATAATGAGAGTAACAAAATTTTGTTATAGTAACTGTGCATAAATTACTATTTTATTTTTTTATTATTATTATTATGTCGATTTGTATACCGTTCTATCCAGATTGGCTCAGGGCGGTTTACAGCATATCGACTTAAAACAGTTTAAAAAATACAGCAATAAAACAGTAAAATCAGAACAATTTAAACAATGTTATTGTCCACAACCAGGGATGGCTAAAGGTTAAAAGCCTGTCGAAAAAGAGCAGTTTTACAAGCTTTCCAAAAGGCCGGCAGCTCAGTAATTGCTCGGACTTCGGCCAGCAGAGCGTTCCATAGGCTTGGTGCTACAACAGAAAAACCCCTCTGTCTAGTTGATGACAAGTGGATGGTTCGTATGGAGGGGATCTTCAAGAGGTTGTGATCCTCAGATCGAAGGGGTTTTTGGGGAACGTATGGAAGGAGACGGTCCCTCAAGTACACCGGCCCCAGACCATGCAAGGCCTTAAAGATCAAGACCAACACTTTGAAGATGATCCGGTGCTCGATTGGCAACCAGTGCAGTTGCTGCAGAGTTGGAGTGATGTGAGTCCTGGCCGGCACCCCTGCCAGGAGTCTCTCTGCGGCATTCTGCACTAGTTTGAGCCTCCGGATGACCGACAAAGGCAGACCATGGGGAAACTTCAGGGACTCCTTTATAATAAGATATACAGAAAACTAGGTGAGTTTGTGTAAGGATCAGCACCAAGGTTATGGCAGATGTATGTGTGAAGAAAGAAATTATCCACATGCAGGTGCATTGCATGTGTTAATACAGGCAAGTGATTTCCCTTACTACAATCAGTAAGTTATAAGAACAGAAGTTTCAGTATACCATTTGGAGTTCTTTACAAACTGCTGTTGTGGATGTTGAACTCTGTTATTTTTCTCCTGCAGATTGTTGATACAATGCTCTTTGGAAAGGACCAGTTTTTTGTAAGTTGTTTAATTAAGCTATATTTTATTTTGAATGCCGAAGGGCTATATTTTCTGCTACATCTGGATAAAGCTGTTAATTTTCTTCTCTGCTGAAACTCTGCCGTAAAGAGTAAATGAATTTTCTTTTTGCACAAATCTATTGCGATCCTGGAGCCATTTTATTTTTAAGGGCACTGCAGTTGGACTTTAAATTTGGTGATATAGAGGGACAGATTGTTTTCTGGCAATAATTTCAATGCTTTTCTCCCTCATTTTTAAAGCTATTGGGGTGAAACTTGCTATAATAGTAGAACACATATACCAGAGTCAGCCCACAAAATTTCAGAACGATTCACTTATTCACAGATTTTTGGGGAATTTTCAAAGTTTTTATAAACAACATTTTGTTTAAAAAAACAACGAGAGCTATCTCCTTTAATTTTCTCTATAATGATAGAAGATAACAAGGGATTAACCCCCCCCCCCAAAACCAACATTCAGAACTATTCATACATCTACTGATTTTAGGGATTTAAAAAATGTTTTGACAAACTTTTTTTTGAAAAAGTAACGACAGCTATCTCATTGAATGTCTCTCGTATTAACCAATATAAGCCAATATTAACAAATTCTATATTTTTATAGAATCCTGGAATTGGAGGGGACCCCCCCTGGGGTCATCAAATCCAACTCCCTTTTTTAAGGTAAAAGATCACTCTCAGGGAGACAGGGAGGAGTATAAATAATTATTTTACTAACCATACTTTCAAAACACTTTAGAAATGAAATGTCAGTGCCCCCTAATTTTGTAATCACTTTTGAAACTTTTTTTAATCAATTGCACATGCCTAATAGCCATGGAAATAAAATGTTGTACAGTAGGATAGATATCCACCCTATCCTTTATTCCAAGTGTGTTCTCTCAGATCAAGCAGAAATATGTTTCGTCTTGTATCTCACTTCTGTTTCAGATTATATATGTGGAGTAGATGAATTGGTACATAAACGTTGGTTACAGGTGTGAAGAACATCTTCGAGATAAGGTTGATCACTGGTGAGGATCCAGAATGCTCTCCTTGAAAACTACATTGGCTGCAAGGAATTTGTTTGCTGTCTTAAACTATGCTATTGCAAGTCAAACAGGCACTCCATCAAAAAGCAATTACTTTGACATATAACCGTTGTCAATCAAGAGGTGGTGATGATGTGGGGAGAAGCTGTAGGTCTCACCAATATCCTCCTGGAGAGATCTCTCAACGATGGTGATCAAATATTTATTGTTTAGAATTATTTACTTAGATAGCAGCAGCCCCATGCAAGTGACAGGAAGACATGGGTCATGTTCCAGAGAACTAACAAACTAAATAATAAATGCCTATCAATCTAGCAGAATAAATAATAGATCTCATGATTCCAAACACTTGTTCCTGCTTTGACTCCCTCTTTAATGATCACTGCTAGGGAAGGGGAATTGTTTATAGACAGCTCATTAGAAATTAGCTGCTCTGATGGCTTTCAAGCTACTATAGGATGTTACACCTTTTCAGGTATCCCTTAACTACAGGTAGAGAGATTGAAAAAACAAAGAAAAACCCACCAACAAAGGAGAAGGTATGTTAATTGACTCTGATCTGTCAATCACATCAATGCAAGGAAGGTTTTCATCCATCCTTTAACTCAGTGTTTTTCAACCTTTTTTGAGCCGTGGCACATTTTTTACATTTACAAAATCCTGGGGCACACCACCAACCAAAATGACACAAAATGACACTCTAGCACAATAATACGTATAGTTAATATGTTTTTAAATGTATTTATACACTCAGTGTGAAACCTGGGCCTGAACAGGAGAGTTGATACACAGTCACATGCCTCAGAGCAACATGTTGGTGGGCTGTCTATTGGGGGTGCTTTGATTGTTCCAATTTCCCACGGTATACCTGATGATCGCTCATGGCACACTAGTGTGCCGCGGCGCACAGGTTGGGAAACACTGCTTTAACTAACAAAATGCCAATAATGATGGAATGTATATGGAAGGCATATTATAACCTTCTGAAGAATATCTATGTGGAGGATCAGAAAAAGGGCCTTGTTTGGAGATAAAAGAGAAACACCTCCCCCTACATTAATTTGAAATGTTTGATTTTTCTCCATAACAGTTCACTTACATTTAAGAAAGCAAATGTATGACTACTCAGAGATATTTGGGTGATCTTCTTGGTTGCTAGTGATCCCAGCTTTTAGAAATAAGCCTACTTATAATTGCATCGCCCCATTTAGAATTCTATTTTCTGGTTATGTCTACGCAGGATAGAATTTGAAGAAAATGAGATGGAATAGTGTTTACATGTAAAGTTACTTCATTAAATGAGTACTCATTTTATGGATAGACATCATATCTCAGACCAATCCCGGTCACCAATTTACTGATCTGCCAGAGGGGAAAGGTTAATGATTGTACTCAAAAAAACCACTTACACTATGAAATGCTTTGATTAGGAATGGTAAATTATCTTCTTTTATAAGCTTCAGGACAACGAATGTTCAGCCAGCATAATTATAGAACCCAGAAGATATACTTCTTACTTACAGTTGTGATTTTGACTTTTATGGATTTGATTATTTAAAGGTTTGATCTAAAATGTTTTGTATAGGAATCTCCAGATCCTCCAGCACAATTCTGTGTTCAGCTTCCAATGGAAGTTGACCACACAATCATCCTAGAAGGTCTAGACCAGGGGTGCTCACACTTTTTCAGCATGGGAGCTACTGATTAAAAAACCAAGTCCCAAAGATCACCTACCCAGAAATGTAAAACGTATAACTATTTTCTTATTTATTTATTTATATTTATTATTCATTTTATGTACCGCTCCTTCCAGCAGGCTCGGGGCAGTTTACATAAAATGAAGTTATAAAACATCAACATTTCAATTTAAGAACAACAATATAAAACAGAGCATAAAAATACATCCAACCACCCCATTTCTCCCACACTGCCATATTACCACACATATTATCAGCCAGAAAGTAAGAAGAGAGGCTCTTGAACTGCAAGGCCATTTAATACTCAGCAAGGTAAACAAAGGGGCATGCAAAAATACATCCAACCACCCCATTTCTCCCACATTTCCATATTCCCCAACATATATTTCTCAAGGAACAAAGCAAGCAGAGAGGCTCTGGAGCTAAAAGGCCATTTTTAAACATTAAAAATAAACAAAGAGACATGCCACAGAACAATCAAGCACCCACCCCAAAGTAAAAAGACCGACCTTTGAGATGCGGTAAGGAAATGACCCCAAAGCATCCTTCTTCTTCTCCTCTGTCGTTGCTCCTATTTCCATGCCACCAGCATGCGTGCCGCCAAGAGCTCACGAGAAGTCCGAGAGGCAGAATGGGCGCTTCTGCACATGTGCGCTGGGCCAGCCATGCATCGCGTCCTCAGGCCCGCCCCCTTTGGTCTCCTACGACTCTGAGTGGCTGGAGAACGACGGAGGGGGGGAGGAGGAATCCAAAAGAGGGGGCCCATTCTGCCTCTTGGACTCTGGAGCTTTTGGAGGCGGCGCGCGAGCAGGGAGCGGGGAGGAGCAACGACGGAGGACTTCTTTGCAGCATGCAGGGGCGCATGAAGAGGACCAACAGCAAAAAACCTGGTCAGGGGTCTGAAGATCACCAGGATGAGGCCCAAAGATCACCCTGGTGATCCCGATCACCATTCTGAGCACCCCTGGTCTAGACATTCCTAGAGAGATAGTCTCACAGGTTTAAAAAATATTTATTTATGGTTTTTCACTAATGGGGGTACCCTAACCCCAGAGAATGAATAGATCTGACTTTGTTCATAGAAGGGGTATCTATTACCCCCTTCTTCAAACAGTTTTCCATTTTCTGCAACAGGTTAGTCTAGAGCAGTGGTTCCCAAACTTCTTTGACCTACCACCCCCTTTCCAGAAAAAAAATTACTCACCGCCCCCCTATAAATTATTTTTTAAAAAACTTAATAGCAATTAAACAGAAAGATATATGTATTAATGAAGTGGTTCTCAATCTTTCTAATGCCATGACCCCTAAATAAGGTCCCTTGTGTTGTGGTGACCCCCAACCATATTTTCATTGCTACTTCATAAATAATTTTGCTACTCTTATGAATTCTAATCCAAATATCTAATATGCAGGTCAAAGCGAAGGGGACAGGGTGGGGCCAAAGAAGAGGGCTGAGCAACCCTTCCTAAATAGCCAATCATTCACTGCCCCCTTAACTCTTTAAGGGTTCACCACCCCCCAGATTCTCCTGAGCCTCCCACCGCCTCCTTGGATCGCCTCACCACCCACCAGGGGGTGGTACCGCCCACTTTGGGAATCAGTGGTCTAGAGCAGTGGTTCTCAACCTAGGGGTCCCCAGATGTTTTGGCCTCCAACTCCCAGAAACCCTAACAGCTGGTAAATTGGCTCGGAATTCTGGGAGTTGTAGGCGAAAACACCTAGGGACCCACAGGTTGAGAACCACTGGTCTAGAGGCTAGTTTGAGGGGCACAATCTGAAATGGCAGCCACTGGTACAGGCATAGAATATCCTTGGAAAGTTGCTAATGGCATCCATTAGTATTGGCTGGAGTGCCAGGGATGCAGGAGAAGGGGGGGAGGGATCACTCCTCTATTTCCCCTTCCTTCTCGAACTTTGGCCAGTGTCAGTGGATGCAACAAATGATGACCACCAGCAGTTTTGCATCTGGTAGTTACTACTAACCTGAGGCAAAAAGGGGGACAGTAAATACTATGTCTTGTGCTCAGGTTGCCAAGGCATGGGGAAAGTATAATAGCCTCGTGAACAACCATGGCTGGTTCCAAATATGAACCAGACCAACTGTTTATACTGCCACAAAGTGCAGTTAAGCTCTGGAGCTTCCCAAAAGCTTCCCCAAACATCCCTAATGTTTTTTTAAAAAATACACGAAAAGGCTGTGTTAAGCAACCTTGGTAAGTAAATTGTAAACTGACCCAATGCACATGTGGACACCACTTCATCATTCTGTCTCACTTGGCCCAAGTAGATGGGTCCTTAGTCCATGGAATTTGGAGGTAGTTTACCAGTTCCTTCTGAAATATAGCCTACAGCAGTGTTTTTCAACCTTTTTTGAGCCGCGGCACATTTTTTACATTTACAAAATCCTGGGGCACACCACCAACCAAAATGACACAAAATGACACTCTAACACAGTAATACATATAGTTAACGTGTTTTAAAATGTATTTATACACTCAGTGAGAAACCTGGGCCTGTTTCGATGAACACAACATAGATATCCTGGCAGGAATGGCAGAAAGACACAAACTTCCCACACAGAACTCCCATAACCAAGACAAAATACTATAGTAGTTTGGTGGGCATTGACCTTGAGTTTTGGAGTTGTAGTTCACCTATATCCAGAGAGCACTGTGGACTCAAACAATGTTGGATCAGGACCAAACTTGCCATGAATACTCAATGTGCCCAAATGTGAACACAGATGGAGTTTGGGGAAAATAGACCTTGACATTTGGGAGTTACAGTTTCTGGGATTTATAGTTAACACACAATCAAAGAGCATCCTGAACTCTTGCAACAATGGAATTGAACCAGAATTGGCATATTGAACTCTCATTACCAACAGAAAGTACTGAAAGGGTTTGCTTGGGAATTGACCTTGAGTTTGGAAGTTGTACTTCACCTACACCCAGAGAGCACTGTGGACTCAAACAATGTTATGTTATGTTGTTGTTTGTTTTCTATCCAGAATCACAATGTTGGAAGGAGGCTCACCACTTTAAGGTCTCTAAAACAGGCATGGGAAAACTTCGGCCCTCTGGGTGCTTTGGACTTCAACTCCCACCATTCCTAACAGCCTGAGGCCCTTTCCTGCTTAAGTGGCTGAGGGGGGGAGGAAAAGAGCCTGAGGCTGCTAGGAATGGTGGGGGTTGGAGTCCCAAACACCTGGAAGGTCCAAGTTTGCCCATGCCAGCTTTCGACAGAGACCCTCCCCCTTCGTGCCCTTCCCCCCCCCTCCTGCTGAACATGTACTTTTTCTTCTACACTGCCACTTCTGCCGCCATTTTGATCTGAGGGGGTAGCGTGAGCGTGTTCAGGAGGGGAGGGGGAGGGAGGAAGGAAGGCGTGACCTGTGCAGGCGCTACTGCGCAGACTCGCCCCAGAGCAAAGTGAGGCAAAGCGAGCAGAGCGAGGCTGAGAAGAAGGGAGCCCGAGTGGAGAAGAAAAAGTGTTCGGCAGGAGGGGGGGGAAGGGTATTGGAGGTTCCAATTTCCCACAGCACACCTGATGATCACTCACGGCACACTAGTGTGCCATGGCACACTGGTTGGGAAACACTGGCCTACAGTACCTAGGATTCACTGCCGGCATTCCATCCAGTACTAACCAGAGCTGGCCCCACTTGGCTTCCAAGATCACTGGAGATTTGATGCATTTAGGGGAGCGCAGTGGGTTAAATCCTTGTGCCAGCTGAACTGCAGGGACATGAGAGGAGCCTCCCACAGGATGATTAAAAGATCAAAACATCCGGGCATCCCCTGGGTAACATTCTTGCAGATGGCCAATTCTCTCACACCAGAAGCAACTTGCAGTTTCTCAAATCACTCCTGACATGAAAAAAGTTCCTATATCTGTGAAATTTGTTTATATCTGTGAAATTCTCTAACAGGATAGTAGCACTATTGAAAGAGGTATAAAATGCCTTCTATCAATCCATGAGTAAATCAGTATTCTAGATCTGTCATAACAGGTGCTCTTAAAATTCCTGATAGGTTACATTGTGAAAGCATGCTTTCAGAGAATCAGTTTCTATTCCAGCCGAAACAGATTCCATCTGATATATATATAGAGGGGGGGGGGGATCAGTAAGTGTGAGTAGAAGTCCTCTACAACAGTGTTTCCCAACCAGTGTGCCGTGGCACACTAATGTGCCGTGAGAGATCATCAGGTGTGCCGTGGGAAATTGGAACCTCTATTACACTTTCTTCCCCTTTCCTGCCGAACACTTTTTCTTCTCCACTCGGGCTCCCTACTTCCCAGCCTCGCTCTGCTCGCTTTGCCTCGCTTTGCTCTGGGGCGAGTCTGCATAGTAGCGCCCGCAAATAACAACATAACATAACATTGTTTGAGCCCACAGTGCTCTCTGGGTGTAGGTGTACTACAACTTCCAAACTCAAGGTCAATTCCCAAGCAAACCCTTTCAGTACTTTCTATTGGTAATGAGAGTTCAATATGCCAAGTTTGGTTCAATTCCATTGTTGCAAGAGTTCAGGATGTTCTTTGATTGTGTGTTAACTATAAATCCCAGAAACTGTAACTCCCAAATGTCAAGGTCTATTTTTCCCAAACTCCATCTGTGTTCACATTTGGGCATATTGAGTATTCTTGCCAAGTTTGGTCCTGATCCAACATTGTTTGAGTCCACAGTGCTCTCTGGATATAGGTGAACTACAACTCCAAAACTCAAGGTCAATGCCCACCAAACTCCTATAGTATTTTCTCTTGGTTATGGGAGTTCTGTGTGGGAAGTTTGTGTCTTTTTGCCATTCCTGCCAGGATATCAATGTTGTGTTCATCGAAACAGGCCCAGGTTTCACACTGAGTGTATAAATACATTGAAAAACATATTAACTATATGTATTACTGTGTTAGAGTGTCATTTTGGTTGGTGGTGTGCCCCAGGATTTTGTAAATGTAAAAAATGTGCCGCAGATCAAATAAGGTTGAAAAACACTGCTCTACAAGAATGTGGGTAGAATTCCTCCACACAGGCATGTAGCCAGGGGGCTAAGGGCCCCCTCCCTTCCTAGCTTCAGCCCCCCGAAATTCTCAGGGTGGTCCGCGAAAAGGCCTTACTGGTACATTATTTAAACTGTTATGTTTATTCATATCATGATCTGATCACCATGCTCATTATATCCCACATTAATGGGGTTATTGGGATAACAATACAAAAGATTTGCTAGGGTAGACCCTCTTCCACCCAGTCTCAGCCCCCCCCCCCCCCGAACCAAACTCAGCCCCCCTCCGAAACAAAATCCTGGCTACGGCCCTGCCTCCACATGAAACTCCTTGATAAGAAATACAATTGTATTGCCATTTTATTAAGTATAAACTAACAGCTTGTGCTGAAGGACTATCAGGTGCTTTCTGTTCACTATGGCTGTCAAAGTTATATGTTGAAATGGAATGAGAAAGGAGACTGAGACTTGCATAAGCAGTAAAGAGTATCAAATGCTTGAACCCCCCAAAGACGATCCATAGGGTGATGCTTCTGTACTTATAAATATTTCAAATGTCAATGCACAAGGCTGCAATCAGACCAAGCTGTTTGCCTTACTTTGAATAATTACTAGCAAAATATTTGTCATCCCAGAATAACCCATATAAATCTAACAATTTACCCTCTTTTTCTCCCCTCCAACCAATATCATTCATTAGTTTGTATTATTTAAAATACACACAAGAGTGTCCACCCACACAAGCAAGAGCTTTAAAAAAGCTTTAGTAAATTGCATCAGAGGGGAAAGAAAGATGTCCAATATATTTTGGCTCGTTTTTTTATGGTAGTTTCACTGCATTTTTAACCTAACACACACAGTACTGCTTAATTGTGTGGTTTTTTTAAAAAAAAATGTTTGGTTTTAAATTGATTAAAGTATGTGCTTGTTAGCGGCCTTGCATCCCCTTGGGGAGAAAGGCAAGGTATAAATAATAGTAATAATGATAATAATTATGATGATGATGATCCAGTACAAAAGCCAGCACAGTGATCTTGTTTGCTGTGTACTATTCTTGTTACGTATCTAATGATAATAATAATAATAATATAGCTGTCTCTTATTTGTCTTCCTGCCTGCCAGTATCTATGCATCCATTCATGGTATGAATTTCTCCTTCCCTCAATGGCAGAAAACAGGCAAGTGTCTGAATTGAATGTAGGAGTTTACATTTTCTCTAGTGGCATATGGTTAGGTTTTGTAATCTGTCATATCTTCCAAAAGTTACCATTTTGAACTATTGCTTGCAGACTATCCCAGCCTGCATGCCCACAAAGTTTCTAGAGGTTCTCATAGGACTTTGTTACATTTCTAGGGGTTGTCTTAGGACTTTATTCCCATGGTCCTCTGATTTTCTTTTTTATATATATAGATTTTTATTGTGCTTTTCAGTATATACATCAAAAGATGGGGAGTGGTTGGGGTAGCGGTAAGGGAGGAAGGTAAGGGGGGTTAGGGAGGTACTAGGGACAGCGGGGTTGGGTGTGGATGGGTGGGGATAGGCTTAAAACAGACTTCCCAAGAGTGGTATAAGAATTCTAGTTCTGTTATATAGATTAAAGAATAGTTCGTAAAGAAGTAATTTCATTAAGTCCTCTGTTTGAATTGAGAAGCTATACTTTGGTGTATAGCTTGTCCTTATATATCACTAGTAGGCATGAGAAAAAGTTATGAAAATGATTCATTTCGTAAGAAATTCGTAAGAAATGCTACTTTCGAGTATTTCCGCACCTGGAACGCCAACCAGGAAGTGGACTTTCTTTTTCGAACTTCGGGGGGCAGGATTTCCTTAAGTGTCGTTATTAGGTCGTAAGGGGGGGGGGCACCCTCCTTCTCTCTCACCACCCTCCCGCCTCCCTTGCCAATAAGTATTATGGCAAGGCAAGCCCTAAACTCGCTCCTTCTTTCGGCTGGAAGCCTGGAAAAAATGTAAACAGAGGGATTACTCAGAAGTAAATCTGCAAAGGAGGGCACTTTGGATGAAGTGCCCTCCTTTGTGGATTTACTTCTGAGTAAACCTCTCTGTTTACATTTTTTCCAGGCTTCCCTCCCTCTCCTGCCTGCCAGGATCTAAAGCATCAAAGAGTATTGGGGTGAGAAACCAACCTAATGTATAATAGAATGAATGCTACTGTAAGTGCCTAATATTATAAGTAATCCAACTGGTCATACCTACATTCCATGCACATGCAATAATACAGCAGTAATAACAATAACAAGAGGTAAAATTCAAACCGAAGTATTCTGACTGGTCTCTCCTCATGCGGTGCAAACGGGCTCTTTTCTTATTAGCCCGGGGAAATTAGCCCGGGAAAAGCCAGCGTGTGCTGCTTGGGAGCACACACATACATCTTCTTTAGGGGGGATTTGCTGCAGAATCCCGGGCTCATAGAGAAGATTCTGCAGCAAAACCCCCAAAGAATATGTATGTGTGTGCACCCAAGCAGAAAACGCTGGCTTTTCCCGGCTCACAGAGAAGAGCCCGTTTGCACCGCATGAGGCAGGGACCAGTCAGAATACTTCGGTTTGAATTTAACCTCTTCTTATACCCATTGTTATTACTGCTGTATTATTGCATGTGCATGGAATGTAGGTATATGACCAGCCTGGGCAAACTTGGGCCCTCGCTCCCTCGGGATCGGGGTGAGAGAGAGGCAGCGAGGAGCGAGGGGGGGGGGGGCTCCTCCTCCTTTTCTTTTGCTGCTTCCAAGAATAGAATACCCCCTCCCTCCTTTGCTCCCTCCTTCCTATTTGGAGAGTCCCATCTAGAATTCAGTGTGATTTATTCAAGTTTTTGGCCTACAACTCCCAGAAATCCCAGCCAATTTACCAGCTGTTAGGATTTCTGGGAGTTGTAGGCCAAAACCATCTGGAATGCGCATGCGCTGGCATACGAACTACTAACGAATTTCGTTAGTAATTAAGTTACATTTTAGAAATTTTTGGAATTTTTTTGTAAGTCTTCCTATTACTAATCAAAAAATCCCCCTTAGATTTTCGATTTCCTATTTTTGGGTTCTAAACCATGCCTGATCACTAGCTGAACCCGGCACGCGTTGCTGTGCCCTATTTATTTAGGAGATGTGAGTACGTCTGGGTATGTAAGGTTTGGAAATGATGTGGCTATGTGTGTTGTGTGTGTAAATATGTATGTATGTGTATGTATGTGTGTGTGTATGTGTATGTTTGTGTGTTTGTGTTTTTATATGTGTATATATGTGTAGTTGGTTTTCTGTATGTATTGGTGTATATGTATATATGTCTATGTGTTTATGTGTTTGTGTATGTTTTTAAGTGTGTGTGTGTGTTTGTTTTTATATGTGTTTGTGTATTTGTGTATGTGTGTATATATGTGTATGTGTGTGTATTTTTGTTTTTTGTCTGGCTGTAGATATTTATGTATGTGTTTATTTGTATATATGTGTGTGTATATGTGTATATATGTGTGTGTTTGTATGCGTGTGTATATGTGTATATATGTTGATATGTATGTAGTATGTGTGTGTATATGTGTGTGTGTGTATGTTGGTGTTGTTTTTTTGGTGGTTTTATGTTTTTTGTTTTGTTTATGGTTGTTTATTAGTATGTGTTTTGTAATCTTGTCTGTGTCTTCCATGTCCTTCTTTTGTGTGTTCTTTTTCCTGCTGTCTGTTTTTGTGGGTGTGTGCCTGTTGGGAGGGTGTCGTTCGTAAGATGCTGTTTGAGGAGGAGGGTCTGGCGATGGCACTACACTTCCCAGAAGGCTTTGCCCTGGCCTTTGGGAAGGAAGGGGCGTGGTTATGGGGCTATACTTCCCTGATGGCTCCGGGTCTCCTGTGTTCTCTGTGAGCGGCGCAGAGCCTTCTGGGACGTGTAGTCCCATGGCCAGGCCCACTTGCTGTACCGACTGGCAGGCGTTGCTGCACCCGGACATTGCGGGCGATGGCCTTGGCTCCTTCTCCGTCACGTCCTCAGCCTGCCTCGGCGGCTCCCATCTGTTACCGGAGCCGGCTGGGCCCCGTGCCTCCTTGGCCTCCTCCCCGCGCCTCCTTGGCCTCCTCCATCGTCTCTTCGGGAGTGGGTCGCAGGCCGGGTTCCTGAGGGGCTTTGTTGTCGGTGTGGATCGGGTTTCGGGAGCGACTGGGAGGCGGTTAGGGTTCGGGAGCGTGGTAAGGTGTTTTTCTGCGGATGCGGGGTGGGAGGGAGAGTTGGAGGAGGAGGTGGGGCGTGGTTTTCTTGTTGCTGGCACGGTTGTGACGTTTTGCGCATGCGTGGTAATGTAGTTTTTCGGGGGTGTTTTGGGGGTGTTGTGTTGTGTTTTGGGGTGTTTTTGTGGGTCGGCTATGGACCTTGTGGTATGGATTAGTGGGCTGTGGAGTTTCCTTTGTCTGGGACATGTAGTTTTTGCGTCCATTTGCCTCGTTGCACGACCACTCTCTTTTTATAGATATAGATTTAAGTCTATTGTAAATTTTAGATTTTTGTTTTATATATATGTTTTAAAACCCGACCAGTCTGTCTTTTTCTTCTTATTGTTCAATTTCTGGGTTAGAGAGTGCATCTGGATCATGTCGAGCACCTTTAGCGTCCATTCTTCCAGGTCCGGGGTTGTGTCTTTCTTCCAGTGTCTTGCTAGGGTAATCCGACTGCATGCACGCCGTAGAAAGAAAACTTTTTCTTGATTTTCATTAAGTATAGGGTTAGAAAGCCCCAGTATATAATTTTGTGGGTCCATACTAAATCTGACTTTTAGTATTGGTCCTCTGATTTTCTGCATCCCTTCACAACCCTACCTTCCTGTACTTTGAGTTGTTTCGGGAAAAAGAGATAAATGAACCTAACTGAGAGCAGCATGGTACAGGACAGGCCTGCCCAACAGGCGGCCCGGGGCCCGCACATGGCCCTCCAGCCCCTTGGATCCGGCCCTCCTACCCTCCTGCAAGAAATCAGCTGTTTTTTATAAAAAAAATTGAAAAATTGTAGCGGCGGCACAGCTGTCTGCCATTACCTGTCCTGGCTCTTCAGCAGACAGGAAATGAGCCAGGACAGGAAATGACACCAGCAGAGCCAAGGACTACATGTCCCAGCTTCCCCTCAGTGGCGCCATTTCCTTTGAGACTAGAAGAGTACAGAAAGTACTCTTCTGGTCTCAAAGGAAATGGCGCCGTGGAGGGGAAGCTGGGACTTGTAGTCCTTTGGCAGAAGTACTCCTCTGCTGTGTCTTTGGCTCCTGCCTCTGTGTCTCCGCCTCTCTCGTGCTCCGGCTCCTGGATCCTCGTTGGAAGAGAGAAGCCAGACCGGAGCAAGGCTGTGTGGAACTCCATTTGGACAGCGGTCATTTAAGAAGGATACTGAACTAAGGTAGGCTGAAGCAGAGGGCTGTTTTGCTGGGGTGGGCTCCTTCCTTTGTTCCTTCCTTCCTTCCTTCCTTCCTTCCTTCAATCCTTCCTTCCTTCCTTCCTTCCTTCCTTCCTTCCTTCCTTCCTTCCTTGCTTTTATTCTTGCTTTTATTTATTTTTATTTTTATTTTTTCCCTTTTATTCTTGCATTTATTCCTCCCTCATTTCTTCCCTCTATCCATCTTCCTTCCTTCCTCTCTTCCTTTCTTTTATTATTTTATTATTATTTATTTTCACACTGCGGCTCCCCAGGTGATCAGTGATCGGAATTCTGGCCCTTGGGCCGGTAGAACTTGGACAGCCCTAGTATAGGATATGAGGCTATGACTCTGGAGACAAGAAATTCAAATCCTCACTTGGCTGTGAAAACCATTTGGCAGGTCAAACTGTCTCAGGGGAAGGCAGGTCCCACCCAAACAAATCAGGCAATGAAAACCACGCAATAGGCTTGCATTAGGGTCAACCATATGTTGGAAATTACTTGAAGGCATATAGCCACAACCAATTTATTTCAGCGCTGCTAAACGTAGTTAAACACTTGTGAAAGTAACAAATAATTTTAAATACTTCTCCCACCATGTTCCTTTAGAAATCTGCAAGTCCTTGAAAGCTCTCACCATAACAACAACAAATGTTATTTGTGTCCCCCCACCCCCAATTCCTCGAAGGGACTTGAGGCAGCTAATAAAGCACAGCAATGTGCCGCACATAAACAATACATAGACCTAAAAATGATAAAACATAAAATTACAATCATAAAACAATCAAGCACACTTCTTCCAACTTCTTACTGTTAGCATGTTATTACAGCACTTCTGTTTTCACCTGGAAATGATTTGAGCATGAGATACTACAGTGGGGAAGGTCAGAATAGCCGGATGGCAGATGACACAGTTCTGTGGCTGAAGCTAAAGATATCTGGCTCAGAGCATGGTTTGGACAGGCAGCCGTCTGTAAACCATATGTGAGCTACTCAGACCTCTTGGGGAGAAGAGCAGGTTACAAATGCAATGCATAAATAATTCTCCAAAGTCCCTTTGCCAACAGCAAAAGAGTGACTAAACACTCCAGCTCTTTGTATATCAGCACAGGAGGGGGTAAGCAGGATAAACTCTAAGCTCCCCCCAGAAGGTCTTCCTGCTCTATTGCTGATAATGAGCTTAGCTCCTCCTTTCCAGAGACTCTCCTCATGTAGAAAGGTTAAACAACTCCAGTCTGGTTTGCATAATTTAATCCTCCTTCCTACCCCTCTCCCCTTCCCTTGTCTGGGAGTGAAAATAGAAAAGGTCGCTTTTTGGAGGCAGATCAGATGTGGAGTCCTTTCTATATAGCCATTAATCAACTCCCCGCCTCCATCCAATCGCTTTGGCTGCTCTCAGTGACCTCTAAACTATTGACACCTCTATCAACATTTCCATAATGTCTCATTGAAGGGCTGTGCCAATTGTGCATCTCTAGGACATAATTGCTCCATTTTTAATACCCGCCGGTAGGATAATCCTTGCTCAAGCAATCCTATGTAAGGTTTAGATCTAATCCATCCTGGTAATATGAGGGGGATTTCTTCATCATCTGTCAGGTTACCTTCCTGTATCATTAAATATGCTACTAAAGACCAAAACATGCTTGCCATTGGATTGTGGGGTTTTTTTTATATAAAAAAAGATTTGTTTTGTCACAGGGGAGGTTTGAGCAACAATCTGACAGGTCTTGTATTGGTGACAAAAGAGAGAACTCTTTACAGGCTAAATTTTGCTTTAAGCACAGCTGCGAGCAAGGGGCCATCTATAACTACTGATATGTCTAGGGATGGAAAAGAATGTCATTATAGTCAATGATGGAAAGAGAGTTGCATGTTCTAAAATTCACAGAAAGAAGAAATTCATCTCACTCTGAGAATACAGTTGAAAAATTCACAGAATCACACTTAGGGCCCTTCCACACTAGTAGGGTTGCCAGTGTTCTGTGCCCTACGGGACGTCCCGTATTTCAGCCCCAAAATTCATGTTCCGTATTTTTTGGTCGTGTCCTGTATTGACAGGACAGGTGGCAGCAGGAGGCGAGACCGGGCCGCACCGCCTGCAGTTTCTTCGTGACGCTTGCGCTCCAATGGAGCTGCTCCACTCGTGCGGCCGAGAAGCCAAGCGGGCATGAGCCCGCTGGGCTCAAGAGCGGAAGGGTGCAGTTTGCACTCCCTGGATGTCCCACCCCCTGGGTGGCCTTCCGGCAGAGCTGGACACCCGCTTCCCTGCCTTGGAGGAGCTGGACGTGAGCGGGATGGGGCTGGTGGCGCTGGGGCTGGAGCTGCTGGGCCTGGGCCATCTCCGCACACTGCTGGCCAAGAACAACTGGCTGCCCAAGGGCCTGGCCGTCTCTCCGCTGGGCCACTCCCTCCACGGTCTCAACTTCAGTGGCAACCTCAGCCTAGGCATCAACTGCCTGGGCAGCAACTGCCTCCAGCTTCAGCCTGGGCAGCAACCACCGCCAGGCCATCTCGCCCGCCATCCAGGAGCTCGGCAGGTCAGTTGGGAGGGAGGGAAAAGGAGGGAGCACCCGCCAGGGGCCACACCGGGGAGTGGAGGCCGAGGCGTGCTGGCACCCCTCTTTGAGGAAAGCTACAGCTCCCACCATGCCATCCCTTTCAGCCATGGCTTCTTCAAGCCCTGGCAAACTCTTTGCTTTCCTTCTACAGAACTGCCCTCGTATTTCATGATGGTGGCTCACGCTAAGGGCCCCACTCCCCCCAATCCCACCCATCTACCCAGAGTCTCCCCTTCCCCAAAAGCCTGTTGGCAGAGGAAGGTCTTGACCTGCTTGTGGAAGGCCAGCAGGGATGGGACAATTCTGGTTTCTCTTGGGAGGGAGTTCCACAGCCTGGGATCAGCCACCAAAAAGGATTGGTGACCAAGCTTCTGTGGAGACACCTTTCCCCCAGGACAACTCTTTCAAAAGTGATTTTTTCTTCCTAGGAGTAGATTTCTCTCACTTCCTGTTTTAATTGTAAGATAGTACTATATATTTGCTATGTAAACATGTATGCCAGTTGGCATCACTTACTGTGCATCGACTCAGAGGTTTCACCTTACATTCGCATGAGACACCTACACACTACAGCCCTCACACTAACGCTACAATATACAGTTTGGAAAGCTCTGAAGAAGATGCACCCCTTGCTAATCTATCTTGCAGGGTTGTAAGGAGGATAAAATGACAGGGTTGGAAGGATGTCCCTCCAAAGAAAAAAAGAAGCAGCAGCCCAAAGGTCAACTCTGCTTTTACACAGCACACAAAGATCATAAAGACAAGTAAGCCCCTTCCTCTTTGCTCCTTACTCACAAAATTGTAAAAATTGCTGGTCTATTTGATCCCATCCTCTACTGTAATGCAGTCCCTGCGAACTTCTCCAAAATTGAAGTCATGCATGCTTTGTCATACTTAATGCATTGTACTGCTATTATAAAGCTATTATTATTATTAGTAGTAGTAGTGTATGTAGTACATACAGTACAATGCATTAGGTATGACAAAACATGCAGAAACATACTATGTACTGTTAAGAGGGTGTAAGTCAGTTTCTTTTATGAATTTCAATCATTATCGTATTCTGGTAATAAAACTATTTCTACCTAATGTTTGATTTTCAAGTTTATAATGAAGTGTCCCTTATTTTTGTGAAAAATCCCATAAATGTCCTTTTTTTCTCATATCAAAAAGTGGCAACCCTACACACTAGACACTTATAGCACATTGATGCCACCTTAACAGCCATGGTTCAGTCCTGTGAAATCCTGTGTTAGGCAGTTTAGGGAAGGATTTTTAGAATCCTCAGCCAGAGAACTCTACTGCTTAACCAAACTTCAAATCCCAGGTTTTCATTCATGTAACCATGGCAGTTAAGGTAGAATCATGGTGCTGTAATTGTGTAGTGTGAAAGGACTCTTAGCCAATGGTGAGGTGTTCTGGGAATAGCAGTCCTGCAATCAAATCCTCCCCTGGTGCCTCATTGGATACACTGAACTTGGGCAACAGTTCATATTTGTCAAATTTAATATAGAACTTGGAGAGAGAGAGAGAGAGAGAGAGAGAGAGAGAGAGAGAGAGAGAGAGAGTTCCCTCACTTATTGCTGGAGTTAGGTTTCAGGACCTCCCGCAATAAGTGAAAAACTGCAATGTACGGATGCTCTATTTATTTTAATATTTATACATTATTTTAGTAGTTATACACTATTTTAAGTCTTTATAAACTTAAAATAAAGTGAAGGAAAGGAAGGAAAGGTCCTTCAAGGCTGGAGGGAGGGAGGACTGAGGTGGGAAAGCGCCTTGGAGAGCGGTGGCGGCAAAACCCCACCAAACAGCAAAAATACCATGATATATATTTTAATTTTTTTTAAAAAAAATCCGCAAAACAGCAAGTCTGCAATAAGTGAACAACGAAGTAGCAAGGGAACACTGCAGATAGATAAATAGACAGACAGACAGACATATACATATATGAGATTGTATTTGTAATATTCTATTATAGTTGACCCCATAGAATCCACAAAAAGACACAAATTCCAGCTACAAGCTTAGGGAAGAGGAGAGTAGATATTCTGATTTTTGTGACCTCAAATGTGGTGGCTGACGACATGTTAAGAGTACCATCTGGAAGCATTTGGTCCCTTGGTATGCAATAGCTGAGCATTTTCCTTCCCATTATACCCTCTAACTCAGTTTAATCTGCTCCAGGACAGAGCCCTGTTCTAATTTCAGTAAGGAGGACATGAGTGACAGCGTGAAAAAATCATTTGGCTCCTTGCTTCTCCCAGCTCTAATAAGAGACATCCCCTCCAGCAGCTGGCTTGACTGTTTGAAGATGCAAATGTCACCCAATCTCCCTGGGATCAACAAGCCTTTGAATCTAGACCTGAACCTCTCTGACTTCTGGCAATCCCTGCCTAATTAGAGTACAAAATATCCATTTGAACAGATCCGCCATGTAATTAATCTGCAATTGTTTTAATGAACATTCTCCCGATAGCGTGACATGAGGCTGCCCCTATTGTCAACCCATCATCTGTTCTTCACTCTGGGAAGTGCATATGGAGGAATGGGGAGGGGGCATGGAGGCAGTGAAGGAAATGCAAATATGGGGTGTTGAAAGTTAACCCCTATCCATCAAATAGTGCCTCTAAAGCTTCTGACGAGATGAGAGCAGGGATGGACCTTTGAGGGTGGCCTTCATCTCCAAAGCATTTGTTCCACTGGAATGAGTTGTTAGAGTGAACATTAACTCCATTAGCTACCACAGGACAAAAATATTGCAGGTCAGTTCTATGAAATTCACTATCACCTTATCAGGTATCTTTCTCTGTCCTCAAAATACTCCTACACCATTCCAACTGGCAACAGCTAGAGATACCTGGAAGGACAACAAAAGGTTAGCTCAAGGCATTTTACTGCCTGGGGTGAAGTAGCAAATGCTGCATCCAAACTGATGAAGTTATTTTGACACCGGAGACAGAGAAATTTCAGCACTGCATCTTCTTGAGAGTAAAAATACATTAATTAAAAATCAGCTGACTTTTCATGGCACTGCAAATCACAATTGGCCTCAGGTAACCCGCTCACTCTCACTTTCCCTCAATTGAACTGTGTCCAGACTTGGAAAAATTTCTTCTCTCTCTCTTTTTTTACATGAATGTTTCCTCTTTGTCCGCCTCCTTCTCCTCTTTATCCTTATGGTGCAGAAACATCAACTTGAATCTCATGTTTTCTAAAACTGGCACAAGAAGTTCCTACAGATGGGAGAAGGTGTATCACCTGCAGCTCCTGAGGTTGAGGTCTACTTAAGGAATCGTTTTTATAATTATTAAACTAAAACATTAAATATTACAAATTTAAAATTAAAATATGGTAATCAAGCAAGCCAAATATAAAGATCTACAGTCAATTAATATGACCATCCACTACACCTATTATTGTTTCCACCTTACACATAAAACATAGGACTAACAGAATTTTTTTTAAAAAAATCTATGCCTCGCCTTCCAGCACAAAAGCATCTCTTTGAAAGAATGTCATTTTCTCATTACTGTCTAAAATAGAATCAGTATAAAATTTATTGCTTTTGACCAAAGGCCGTTGCAAGTCCAAAATAAAAAAGAGCGCACACACAAAACAATACATATGGAAATACTTTAGAATAATTTCTAAATAGATATTTATATAAATTTTAACTTTCAGTGCCCACAGTCAGATGATAATGATAATAATGATAATAATACTTTATTTATATTCTGCCACCATCTCCCCAGAGGACTCGGGCAGCTCACAGGATACAACATAATACAAATATGACAAAATGCTAAAAAGTAAAATTAATAAAAATAAAATTAACCCCATTACACATAAAATAGCAATAAAACCCCCTATCAAATAAAAATACTTTAAAAAACCCCACACAAACTATAAAATCGTGGCTACGTACAATATCTGTACTCATAAAATGCAACAGTGACCACTCACTAAGTCCTTGAATATAGTCAGGGGCGGTCCTTCCAGTATGCCGAGGAAGCCACTGCGTAGAGCGCCAGGACCGCCCCTGGGCGCCAGGACCCAACTCGATCCATGTGGAGAGGTTGGTGGTGGTGGTGGTGGCAACAACAACAATGTTTGACAAAGTGGAGATTGGAGAAAGAATTTTGAAAAATTAAAATCTGATCAGATGTTGTGGACATTGCCTCTGTAGGCAATCCAATTTATGAGAGGACTCCAGATTTAGTGAAATTACTTGAAGCAGTAGCAACAACTCTGCTCCAATTTCTCTGTGTTATAACGTTCTGGGATATATCCTCCACACCACCACTACCACCACCACCAGGTACCCATCACAGCATTTCAAAGACTGTGGTTGATTGACTATAAACAGGCTTGTCCAGCTTCTTAGGCTACTAACAGGAGTGTGATGATAGTTTTTAAGAAAACATTTTAAAAATACTTTTTGAACTTTAAATCCCAGGATAGTTTGAACTTTTAATTCCCAGAATTCCATGGCCACTGGTTGAACTTTTCCACACTATTTATTTTTTAAAAGAGGTACAACTGAAATCTTGTTAAACTCTGGGTCATTTTTCTTGCAGCAGTAATAGTACTAGCAGATTTATTTATTTAATCCTATAATGTCAAATGCCTATATGACATTTATGGAAAGGACACTAAGCAAAAGAACAGAGAAGTTACATGATGGTAAGATTTAGCTGTAACCTAGTAACATTAGACATAAAAGCAATAGGAATCAAATTTATATAGTAAATGTTTTACGAACATCCTTGGGCTTGTTTGCAAAACTACATTAAAAGATGTAGTTTCTGGGTAATATTAAGAACTGATCCAAGCGTACACCTGGACAGAAGATTTAATACAGTTTAATCCCACTTTCACTGCTATAACTCAATGCTATGGAATTTTGGGATCTGTAGTTTGGTGAGGGACCAGATGGAAAGGCAAAAGGTGTTTTAAAACTATTACTCTATAGCAGTGTAGAGTGTGGATGCCCATCAAGTCTATAATACATTAACATGAATATTTTCTCTTTTTAAAAATATGAATATTACCTCCTCCTTCTTATCCATCCTTATTATATAGATTTATCAACTTCAATCTCCTGCCACTGAAAATCTGTCACAACCACGTGCAAAAGTGTTTTGCATGAGGTGTACAAATTTCCTGCTAATAAGAGGCAGTTAAATTTTCTACAAAAGTGCTCCAGATGGCTTTTATAAGGATCATCTAATGTAACTTTAACTAAAGATCAAATTGATCCTTGAAGTTACTTCCCAGGGTAAACCATCAAATGACTGAAAACATTCTTCGGCATGTTGAAAATGTTTCCTTTCCTTTCTTTATATCCCTCATTCATTGTTCCCTATCAGCAAGATGCCAGCTCAGTTGCAGGCTCCACACTGAGAGAGGTCATTCCTTCCAGCTTTAATTCTCTCTGGGGGCTGCTAAGTGCAACAAAATTATGACTGGACCTGGCATAGGAAAATGTTGATGTCATTTTGTGCAAGGAAATGTCCCACATGGCAGAAATTCAATCACAATGGAAGAACACAGTGGTAGCCAATTGATGTCCCTGATCCAGCAGGCTTTGTCCATAGCTTTCTCTTAGCAAAGGCTGTAGATGAACAGGGATGTTGGACTGGCCACCAGCAAGTCTTCAAATGAATGGTCAACCTGCTAATGGCTGCCTCTCAACAGTGACAAATTGCTTTATGGAAAGCCTACATTGCCGAGCTGGCTTTGGGGGCAGGAGAGAGGAAGGATAATGGAAGGAATCACTGCAAATGAGTTCCAGACTGTGAGCTATTCCAGTATTCTGTTCTGCCTTGGCAAGTTACGAAGATGGTTCTCAAAGCTTGATGGTTTCTTGGGAATTCGGAGCATACAGGCATCAGACTGAATTAACACTGCACAGTGCCATTTTGGCATGAAGGGATGAAAGAGGTGACAGACTGTTACCCTTGCCTGAATATATTTATCAGCGCATTAATGAGAAGGTTTATTGCCAGATTCAGACATAATGGCCTGCAGACATCCTGGAATGCCAATCTGCTTTATGTGTATTTCTGGGAACCATCCCATACAGTGTTTTCAAAAGACATGGAATCAGAAGAAACTATGGAACAAAACATAGACCGAGTGTATAGAATTGCAACTAATTTCTCATGCTGTAACAAAGTAGATAGATATGTCATTGTCCATTACACAAGGAAAGGATTAAGGAACAAAGTATTAAAACACAACAAGAAACCAATTTATTACAAGGATAAAAAATAACCATTCTGAAAGAATTCCAAACTTTAATGATTATGAAAAGAAAATATATATTCTTAACTGAAGAATTAAAAAAACATCAGATTAAATTTAGATGGGAAAGAACAGAAGGCATAATTGTCACCTATAAGGAAGAACACTATTGGTTGACATCTGAAGATAAGGCCTGGGACTTTTATTTTTTAAAAAAACTGTAAAAGGACTTGGAGGAAGACAAGACAGGAGGACAAAAAGACCCCAGAAAAGGACCAAGATTTGACTCCCCTGAAAAAATGGATTTATCAAGTAATGGAGAAAAATTTAAGGCAAATTTAGCATTGAAGGGTCAAGATGGCAGAATGGTGGGAATTTTGGTGGAGATAGGAGGCCAGAAAATATTGATATGCAATATCTATGCCCTGAATAGAGCACCTTTGTGAAGAAACTTAGGGGGGAAATCACAGAAAAAGAATTCAATAATTTGATGTTAATGGGGGACTTTAACGGGGTAATGCATGTTGATAAGGACAAATCTAAACCATCTAAGAAAGATAAAGGGAACCCCCACAGGGAGACTTCTTTCAACCTTTTTTTAAACTGCAAGAAGAATATCAACTACAAGATACATGGAGAACACATCAGCCAGAAGAATTTGACTTTACCTTCTATTTAGATAGATTTAAAAGGTGGTCTAGGATTGACATGGTTTGGACCACGAAATCACTAACAACAAGCATTAAACAGAAGCTAAACTAAAATTAAATCCATCTAACAGACAAACCAAAAAAGAGCTGGAACTATTAATCAAACAAAGAGACTTTATGGAAGCAGAGCAAACAGCCAAAGACCTGAAATTTATAAGACAATATCACTTTCAAAATGCCAATAAGCCAGGCAAATCGCTATCGAGAAAATTAAGAAGAAAAAAGCAGGCTCAGTACATAACCCAGATTATGAAAGGAAATTAAAGTTATACAACTGAACAAGAGATATTAAACCAATTTAAGAAATATTATGGGAACCTATATAAGTGTGAGCAGATTAAGGAAGAAGACAACACAATCCCTATGCAACCGAAAAAATCCAAAAGATCACAGAAGAACAGCAAGAACAATTAAATAAAGAAATTTCAGAAGAGTAAATCAAGAGGGCAATAAAGAAATTGGATGCAAGCAAGGCCCCAGGACCAGATAGACTGACAGCCATCTATTATAAAACATTACAAGATGAACAACCGGAACACCTTAAGACTTTATTGAACGAAAACTTAAATAAAGGGAAAATTCCAGATACATGGAAATCAGCTAATATTTTAATGATCCACAAAGAGAACACAGACCCCACATATGTCAAAAATTATAGGCCCATATCACACCTAAACACCAATTATAAATTTTTTACCAATATAATAGCAGAACAATTTCAGATGTTTTTAGCAAACTGGATTAAGGAAGACCAAACAGACTTCTTACCCAACAGAAACATGAGAGATAATGTGCAGATTATAATTGATACATTAGACTTTTTCGAGAGCCATAATGAAAAAGCACTTGTGAAACTAGCGTTAGATGCAGTAAAAGCTTTCAACAATTTAAATTGGAATGTTTTTCAAATTAATAATGGAAGAATTGGACATAGGCTTTAAATTTATGAATGCAATTCAAGCAGCATACGAAGAGCAAAATGCACAAATAATAAACGACCAGATGTCAGACAAAATAAAGGTAGAGAAGGGAACACCACAGGGATTCCCGCTTTCCCCGCTTATTTTAAATTACCAATAGAAATTCTAATGAATAAGAGAAGAGAAGACAAAGAACTAAGGGGCATAAAAATCAACAAGAAAGCTATAAAATACGAGCATTGGCAGATGATCTAATTTGTACAGTAGAAGACCCGATAGACAACATAGAGAAATGGCTGGATAAGATAGAAGAGTTTGGAAAAGTATCAGGATTTAAAATAAACAGAACAAAAACAATGATATTAACAAAAAAAATCTCAAAACAACGACAAGAGAAATTGAAAGAAATTACAGGCCTAAAAATAGTGCAGAAAATCAAATATTTGGGAATAACATTGACAGCAAAAAAACCCCCTCTCAATTACTAAAGAGTAATTATAAAGCAAAATGGAAAATAATAAGGGATAATTTAACTAAATGGAAATCTTTAAATCTTTCGCTGTTAGATAGAATCTCAGTGGTAAAAATAAACATTCTCCCCCAAATGATGCAGTTCTTTCAAAATTGACCCATTATAAGGAACCAGGAGGGATTTAACATCAACAGGGGATGGCACGCGTACATGTGGTACGGCAAATCGAAAATAGAAAAAACATTTAATAATCATCACATCAGAGCTGCCGTCCTTAAAGTATGGATTATATACAAAGACCGGCTGTATAGGAAGACCCCACTATGGATCTCTCCGATGGAAGCGCAGCATAAAAGAGAGATACCCATGGACAAATGGTATACATATAAATCACTGATTCAAAAGACCAACACAAAATGGGAACTGAAAGACTTGGAAAGTTTAAGAGGGGCGGGGGTAGAAATATCCTGGTTCCAGCATGTACAGTTAAAGGACTATTTCAGGGCTGATTGCAAAAAAGATTTTAGCGGTGAAGAGAATATGTGGGACAGGATACTTAAACAAAAGAAAAAATACATAAAAAGTATTTATAATAAACTGTTAGAGCTGGATACAGAAGTGGAGCTGGTTAAAAGTGTAATGGTAGAATGGGCAAAGGATGTGGGCCATAGTATCTTGCTGCAAGACTGGGAAAGGGCCTGGAGGGAAACCACCAAGATTTTGGGATCTACAGTACCAGCAGAAAACTGGTATAAAATGTTTTATAGGTGGCACATGACCCCATGGAAAATAGCTAGGTTCTATCCAAAGTGCAAAACTCATGTGGGGACATATATCCATTGCTGGTGGTCATGTGGTAAAGCACAAAGGTTTTGGAAAGAGATACATAGGCATACTCAAAAAATCCTACAAGACAAGTTTGATTATAAACCGGAAATTTATTTACTAAATCTCACGGAAGAAGGATGGGATAAAAATAAGGTTAAATTGTTTTATTTTATAGCGGCGCGTAGGCTTGTCTTTGCCAAAAATGGAAAAAAGAGGAGACACCGCATATAGAGGAGTGGTTTAACAAATTAAGGGAGTTAATGGAATCTGATGAATTATACAGCAAGATATATGATAGAAGCGAAAAGGTTAAGGCTGATTGGCAACCGGTGCGGATATACCTTGGAAAAAGATCCACCAGGTAAAGGGTCGTCTGAGCTAGTAGTGGACATTTCAAGTGTGGGAGGTCTGCGTAGGCCCGAACCGGAGGACAGAATATGTGTGTATACTGTATATTTGTTGTATCTTTCTTCCCATCCCCACTTTCCCCCCTCCCCACCCCACCCTTGTTTCTTAAAATATGGAAAAGAACTTAATAAAGAAATATTCAAAAAAAAGGAACCAGCAAACATTCAAGGCATGGAACAAGGAGATAACCAAATTTATCTGGAACAACAAAAAACCAAGAATAAAGTTTATCATTTTAACAGATAAAAGGAAAAGAGTTGGACTGGGTCTACCAGATTTACAATTATATTTTGAAGCAAGCTGTCTAGTCTGGTTAAAGGATTGGATAATGCTTTTAAAAACCCCAAAAATCTTATCATTAGAAGGCCACAACTTAAGAGCTGTGTGGCATGGGTATACTGTATGTGGTTTGAAAAAAAAAAGAGTAGAAAAGAATTTCAGGAATCATTTCATCCGATCCACACTCTTGAAGATCTGGGGAAAATATAAGAATAGAATATACACCAAAACACCATCGTGGATATCAACTCTAGAAGCGAACCAAAGGAGAGAATTAGGCTGGTCAAATTGGCCAACCTACCGAGACATCCTAAAGAAAGTAAATTAAGAACTACCATTAAAAGCCCATGAAGAAATAAGGGAACGATTCAGCAAGACTTCTTGGCTGCAGTACTACCAGCTTAAAGAGAACTATGACAGAGACAAGAAGATAGGCTTTGCATAGAATGATTCAACTTGGGGAAAAATGCTAATGAACAAAAAAAATTACAATGATATATAAAATCTTGCTATTATGGAACACAGAAAAAGACCAAATTAAAGAATGTATGACAAATTGGGCTAAAAGTATATGTTACGACAGAAGCCTAACTGTATAGGGAGATCAATTATGCTTGAGGACTGGGAGAAGATGTGAATGAAAAATCTAAAACACACACAATCATACAATATTCAAGAAAATTTGCTGAATGGTACATAACACCTAAAAACTGTCTAAATTCAACAAAGAAATAAACAATAATTGCTGGAAATATGGAAAACAACAAGGGAATTTTCTACATATGTGATGGTCCTGTGAAAAGGCGAAAAGCTATTGGAAAGAAATACACGAAACATGTCAAAAAATCTTAAAAACTAAAATCCAATTCAAACCAGAACATTTCCTCCTCGGTATGATCAATATGGTTTGAGACATTAATGAAGATAAAATATTTTACCATTTCATGACGGTGGCAAGGATAATTTATGCACAAAAGTGGAGACAGAAGGAAACTCCTCCGAAAGACCAATGGATACTCAAGCCATCCACTCCTGCGTTCCTCCCCCCACAAGCTCAGAGGCATCCCGGGTTATATTTAATCCGAAAGACCAATGGATACTCAAAGTATTAGATGTGATGAATATGGACAATTTGACCTTCTAAGTCAGTGTTTCCCAACCTTTTTTGAGCCGCGGCACACTTTTTACATTTGCAAAATCCTGGGGCACACCACCAACCAAAATGACACACAATGACACTCTAACACAGCAATACATATAGATAATATGTTTTTAAAATGTATTTATACACTCAGTGTGAAACCTGGGCCTATTTTGATGAACACAACATAGATATCCTGGCAGGAATGGCAGAAAGACACAAACTTCCCACACAGAACTCCCATAACCAAAAGAAAATCCTATAAGAGTTTGGTGGGCATTGACCTTGAGTTTTGGAGTTGTAGTTCACCTATATCCAGAGAGCACTGTGGACTCAAACAATGATGGATCAGGACCAAACTTGGTATGAATACTCAATATGCCCAAATATGAACACAGATGGAGTTCAGGGGAAACAGACCTTGACATTTGGGAGTTGTAGTTGCTGGGATTTATAGTTCCCCTACAATCAAAGAGCATTCTGAACCCCACCAATGATAGAACTGGGCCAAACTTCCCACGCAGAACCCCCCAGGAGGCAAGAGGGTGTCTCTACTTGGGGAAAGGGAGGCGGGCCTTCCCAATGCATGGAGAGGGAGAGACCAAGTAGACAATGGGTGGGGAGGGGAGTGTTTGTAATTTTGTGCCTTTATCGAGGTAGGTTTCTTAGGGTTTTTATACTTCAACACACTAGACTCTCCCCCCCTCCCCTTTTGGAGGTTCCAATTTCCCACGGCACACCTGATGATCGCTCATGGCACACTAGTATGCCCCGGGACACTGGTTGGGAAACACTGTTCTAAGTTACAAAATCACAGGGAAAAGGCATAAAAACCATAGATTGGGCATTATTCAAAGAATACTTGAAAGAGAACGACGTCAATCTGAAGATATAGAATCCAAAAGGCACAGAGAGAGGAGGGGCAGAAGGATGGACAACCAGAAAGAATAAAAGTAAACCACAAAGATTAGGAAGATCAATTTAAGGTCATTGTTTTCTTTTTTCCCCCTTTCTCTCCCCCCCCCTCTTTTCTCTTCTTTTTTCTTTTCTTTTTCTTTTTTCCCTTTCTCCCTTTTCTCTTTTATACCCAGTGGCGAGACTACGTCACTTTTAATAATCAGTGTATATAACTTCAATTAAATTTTTTTAAAAAAGAAGACATAGAACTATTGATTTGACTGATTATTTTTATTTGTCTGTGGCACAATGTCCACTACAAAGCACCATTTAAATTCAGTATCCTTGCTAAAATAATGATGAAAGGTTGAAACCGATAACTCATAATGAAATCCAGAAAATGAAAAAACATAAGTTTATATCCGTAGTAGAAATTAAAGAAATATTTGAATATATTTAAAAATGTTTTTGTACATTTTTGGCACAACATTTGGTAGGAAATGCTGTTTTGCACAGTAAACAATACATTTACCACAAACACAATGTTTTTGTACAGAAGTGAAATTTTCTCCAAAAGGTCCTTAAATGCAAAAATAAAATGCCACATTTATTTATTTTATTTATTTATTGCTTGGACTTATATGCCGCCAACTCCCTGAGGCTCGCAGCGGCTTACAAAGCCAAGAGGCAACAAAATACATAATTCAATAGACAGACAGGAACAATACAACACAGTAAAAAAGGGAAAGAAGAGGAAGGGCCAATGGGACAGGGTCCAGCGGGAGAGTGCCCAGCAGGTCAAGCGGGCCCTACTCTCCCATCAAAGGAGGGGAGCAAAGGTGGTCTCCAAGCAATCCCACAGGAGTGGTCCGAACCACTAAAATGATTCATGCTTGTCAGCCCCCCATTTGTCAAGAGTCTGGTGGGGGTGTCCGGTCAACAGGACAGGTGGCCCTCTTCCAGAGAGGGCCCAAGAAAGAGGGCTTCCGTTTCCTAAAGCCCGGACCCCAAAAGGTTCTGGCCCGCAGCGGGGTCCAGGACTTGGGCTCGGGCGAAGCAGGTCTCCCCTCTCCCAGACGAGTAGTGGCAAGTGTCCCAGGGCCAGGGGGCCTGTTGTTCTTCGGTCTCCAGCGCAGCCTTTTACGGCGGCCACCTGGCCTCAAAACCGGATGCCCCCCGGAGCTTGTCAATTCCAGGGCTATACTGCCCTGGCTCGAAAGGCCTGTCGGCCCCTGGCCATCAGGGGGAGGCGGGGGGGATTCTGGCCTAGTCACTAGTAAGGGGGGGACCGGCAGCTGGCAAGCTCGGCGCCGAGGTCGCGCCTCTGGGGCTCTCGCTAAGAGTCCGGAGGTATCCAGCGCCTCTGGAAGGGGCACCAAGGGCAACATTGAAAAATACATGAAAAATTGAGTGTGTGTGAATGAAAGAACCAGATTTACATTCCCGAACAATAAATAAAGAAATGCAACCAGTGGAATGGAGTACAGGAGAGAAATGCTGTAGTTAGATAAGGAACTGTGAGACCATCAGCAGCATCCTGAACAATCCTGCCAACTCAGAAGAGACTGTCCTACAATCATTCTCATTAGAAAATCCTTCTAATCTCCTTCCTTTTCCTCTACACTTTCTCCAGGACACAATATTCACTATTTTCTATGTGGAAGAAGTGGTATTGTGTTTCAGCTTCTTCAATGATCAAAGCCTCCCCCCCCCCCCTTCATGGTTTTGGTATGATAGTCCCATTAAATAGTCATGCCTTGGCTGTCAGAGAGTGTGACAGGGCTGGAGAATCATCCAAATATGCTCGTTGCCAGATCCAAAAGAGTGACACCATCTGTTGAGATTCTAGCACAGGGGTGGGCAATTGTGGAATAGGCACTAGCCGCATCATGATCTACTGAGGATACTTACCTTGTGATATGGATATGGCAGGAATGCATCTTATGGATATTCGACTTTAATATGGATATATACAAGTACATGTTTATGTGGAAAATACTCACCTTATGCACTAATATTTGACGAAAGGCCTTGAGAAAGACCCCGGTGGGGGTCGAAACGAGTGAGGGACCCAATAATATTGTTTTTCCTCATTGGCCTTAGAGACTGGTGTTCCCAAGACTTACCGTGGAGCATCCGACTCTTCGTTTTCAATTTATTGGGGTCTGCATTGTGAACACGGCATCCCCATTTATGTTATATTTGTGAAGAAGACAGTGCATTGGATTATTGGATTATTGCCATATATTTTCTACTTATAAGTACTTCACACTGTTCTTCTTCATATTTTGGAACGTCAATATAATTATTTTCACCACGTATTGGGAATCTGCGTGTTCCATTTCGACTCCGGAGGATTTTCCATCCTGTCTCCTTTTATGACATTTATTGACACGCACAGTTTTTGGAAAACTGTACTGTTTCTCCCAGAACCTGAAGGACCGATCGCATGCAATTAGTTCTTTGATGTAGTAGCAGCTCACATGAGTTTTATTGTTTCTTAATTGTGAATGAAATTCCTCTCCTATCTCAGGATTTTTTAAAAAAAATTCAGATAGATTCTCTATCAATTTGCTGTAATGTCTCTATTTAACATTCCTGTACACTGAATTGCTCCATGCAAATTGTCCTGTTCCTCAATTATCCATTTTGACATATCTTCTTTCACCATCTGTGACTACCAGCCCAATGGCCCTCTAAGGGATTGTTGTAAAGCAAAGTACACCCATGTGGAACAGTGCAGCATAATTTAAAACCAAACAGCAATACCAACAGATCCAATACAAAGACATCCCTATAGGGTCTTATAGGGCTGTTTTCTTCTCACGTTTCTCCTTTTTCATTCCAGTTCTAAACTTGAGTATGATCAAACAAAGTTTCATATTCTATTATCCCTCCTTCCTTCCTTCCAGTGGCATCACTATGATTGGTAGGAGACCCTGGTGATGTAATGGGTTAAACCCTTGTGCTGGCAGGACTGAAGACTGACAGGTCGAAGGTTCGAATCCAGGGAAAGCATGGATGAGCCCCCTCTGTCAGCTCCAGCTCCCCATGTGGGAACATGAGAGAAGCCTCCCACAAGGATGGTAAAACATCAAAACATCTGGGCATCCCCTGGACAGTGTCCTTGTAGATGGCCAAGTTTCTCACACCAGAAGTGACGTGCAGTTTCTCAAGTTTCTCCTGACATGAAAAAAAGAAAAACAAAAAATTAGGATTCGTGTCACTGCCGTATCAAATCATAATACATTATTATAGCTAAAATACCAGAAAATTTGACAAAATCAACAGCAACCAAAACAAGAGTGTGATTCAAATCATCACTTTAACTAGAAAATAATGGCAGCTCTGACCAGAGCACATGTGCTCTAGAACGTTCGAAAAGGAAATTAACATAGAGTTAAAGGAATCAGCAAGTAGTTTGGCTAGGAGAAAGATTGCAAAAATTGCAGTCTTGGAAAACTATTTGCAGTTCAGGATTTACTCTGCACAAGATACACATGTGCAGGCAACACATATTTTCTGAAAAGAAAATAGTATTTCTGGCATATCTCCAACCGTTTGCCAACCCAGGACCAACATGTCATATCTCTTCTACAGGACCTTCCCACAACAATATCCTCTTCACAATTTGCTGTTCTGTGTTTTCAAGTTGATTCTGGCTTACAGTTTCTTGCCATTTTTCTCATTTGTTCATAGGAGATTTATTATTGCCTTCCTGTCAGACTGACAAAGTGTCTTGTCCATGGTCATCCAGACAGTTGTAGTGGTTGTGTTGTCAAAGGCTTTCATGGCTGAAATCACTAGGTTTCTGTGAGTTTTCCGGGCTGTATGGCCATTTTCAAGAAGCATTCTCTGCTGACATTTCACCCACATTTATGGCAGGCCTCCTTGGAGGTTGTGGTCCCCAAGTAACCAGTTGCAGTGGTTAGTCAGGGATTTGAACCCTGTTCCCTGGCAGTGTAGACAGGCCCGGATTACCCATAAGGCCAGCCTAGGCCATGGCCTCGGGTGGCAGGTTTTGGGGGGGCAGCTGATTCGGTTCCCAAAAACATAATTTTTTTGAAAAAACCCACCCCCTCGCAGCGATTCCCCCCTGCCCTCTCCCGAGAGAGTCATCATACCTCAGGAGAGGGCGGGGGGAGAGCACTGTGAGGGGACGGGGAGGAGGGAATGGTGCCCTCCCCTCATCTGGGCTGCCCCCTTGCAAAGGAAGGAGGTGGTGAAGAGGAGGAAGGGAAGCCCCGCCCCACCAGCGGGCATGCATGCATGCACATGCATGCCCACTAGTGGGCTTCCCTTCCTCCTCCTGGCCGCCTCCTTCCTTTGCAAGGGGGCGGCCCAGGCAGCAAGGAGGAGGGCGGGACTTCCCTTCCTCCTCGCGCCTTCCTTTCGGTCGCGGGAGGTGGAGGAGGAGGTAGACGGAAGCCACGCGGCACTGCTCCTGGGGCGTCCGGCCACCGCCTCCTCCTCCTCCCACGACCGAAAGGAAGGTGCGAGGAGGAGGAAGGGAAGTCCCGCCGTTCCGTCCACCACCTCCTCCTCCTCCTCCCGTGACCGAAAGGAAGGCGCGAGGTGGACGGAAGCCGTGGGGCCGGTGCCGCACGGCTTACGTCCACCTCCTCGGGCCCTCCTTCTGGTTGCGGGAGGAGGAGGCGACAGAAGCCGCATGGCACCGGCCGCCTCCTCCTCCTCTCGCGAATGGAAGGAGGGCGCGAGGAGGCGGCGACGGAAGCCGCATGGCGGGGGCTGCTGCTGCACATGGGCAGCAGCGCGCCTGGGGGCGTGGCTTCCCACACCCTGGGGGCGTGGCTTTCCACGCCCTGGGGGGGTGGCGCGGGGCATCTTGGCCTCAGGCGGCCAAAGAGGCTAATCCGGGCCTGAGTGTAGGCTCAATAATATGTTCAAAACAGATACTCTGGATTCAGAAACTGGATTATATGGCAGTGTTGATGGGACCTCGGAGTCATATTCTAACACTCAAATTACTACACCGCACAGGGATATTATTTGGTTACTTATGTACATAAATGCTTATTTCAGTCTGGAAATATCTCTTGTAGGAGTGGACAGGGAAACATCACCATGTTCCTAGCTGTGCACTTTGTCAGATGAAGGCACTTGTTAATTATTGCAGTATTATCTCTGAGAAAATAATCAAAAGATAATAAAATCACATAAAATCTTTGTTAATGCATTTTCATTTTCTGTATTGATACATTTGCATCTGAAATGTGCACTGTAGAGAGCAGTAGAATTCAGTCTTGTGGAGTGAAACAAATCTCTCTGAAATAAAATGAAAGTCATAAGATTTTGCTCAGAAAATTCAGGACTCAAACTTATGGGATCCAAGAGTTTTACCACATGAAAAAAATACCAAGAAAGTATGAGGAAACCATGAATACATAAGGCACCTGATAGCAATATTTTGCTGCAAATGGTTCGTAACTTTTGGTAAGAGATGCTCTGTCTAAATAACAACCAAAACACATACCAATTTGATCTGCATGAGGTATTTTACCTTGGAGTCTGTCATGTCTTTCCTATGACATACAGGGTTGAAAAATGTGGGCCATATCTAACAAAAGAGTTGTATTTTAATGTTACAGTATTCAGGACCAAGCAGCTGCACAGCCTCATAATGTAGTACTTTCAAAAGAAATCTCAGGTGCTCAGTTGTGGCCAACATCAAATCTAAGCTTATGATTGAATCATGAAAGCAATGGGATAAGCATGAAGCAAAAATAGAATAGTGTGTTTCATTGTGCCGAGGAAAGCGGTAGGGCAGGATTATCAATGGTTCATATGGTGCAATTGCTTTGGACCTCACACAATTTTCCTATCAAAAATTGAAACCAGGAACATTTCTCCAGGTCATACTTTCAACTTAGTAATAGCAGTGTGTGCCTTCAAGTCATCTGTTGGTTTATGGCAACATCATAGATTTTATACAGTTTTCTCAAACAATGACTATTCAAAGGTAGGTTTTCCATAGCCTTCTTTAGGATGTAGCTGTAGCACCTGTTATTCTCTGTTGGGTATCTTCAAGAAGTTGCTGTCTTATGCGACCCTATCATAGGGGGGTTCTTTTTGTAAGCTTTGTTTGATGTGTAGAGAGTCACCCAGTGGTTAGCCATGGCTGTGTTGAGATCCGAATCATGGTCTCCAGGATGTCTGTAGGCCATTCTGTCTGAGTCTGGCAATAGATCTTCTCATTAATGTACTGATAAATATATTCAGGCAAAGGTAACAGTCCAATGCGCAAACAACTGCACAATGTTGGATCATGCCTTTTTTCTACAACAACCAATCATACACACAGGCATAAGGTGGACCTATGTTTGTATATTGTCAGAATATATTAGTTTTGGGTGTGAAATTTGTTTATAGTTTAAACTGTATGGTTTCAGAAATGCATGAGATGTGTAGAATTGGTAGAATGCCACTATTGACGTTTCCTGTGCAAACTGGAAAATAAGGTCAGAAAGGTGCTTCGTGCAGTGTGCTGTGATGTGAATGGACATGACCGGAGACTGTAGTGTATATATTTTGTAAATAAAGAAAAGGTGCCCCTTTTGTTGAATGAGTCCAGTGTTTATTTCCAAATTTGTGCCTTCAGGAAGAACTTGCAAAGTCGAAGCAGCTGAGATAAGAACGGTAATTTATCTCAACTTTTCCTGATATGCATGTCATCAATAGCCACCAAATTAGGCATTGATTAGTACAGTGTTTCCCAACCTTTTTTGAGCCATGGCACACTTTTTACCTTAAAAATATCCGGGGCACACCACCAACCAAAATGACACTGTAACACAGTAAAGAACGGCTGGGGGATGGTGGCCTGCTGGGAGCAACTGCTGGGAGTGCCGAAGCCAGGGGAGGAGCCAGGCCACACCATGCCCCGCCCCCTCCCCCTGGCTTCAGTTCTCCCACAGCTTCACCAGCTTTGAGGGGGCAAGCCAGCATTGTGCTGGCTCTGCCATCGCTGGCTTGGCACTGCCCCCTCAAGGCTGGCGAAGCTGTGGGAGTGCTGAAGCCGGGGGAGGGGGCAGAGCCAGGCTGCGTCAAGCCCCCCTCCCCCCGGCTTCAGCTCTCTCACAGAGGAGGAGCATGAGCGGTGGACGGGCTTCAGTAGGCGGGGCTCCTCCTCCGCGTGGCTTCAACAAGCAAGGGGCGAGAGTCATGGCGGGAGTCATGGCAGATTGGAGGCTGGTTGGGGAAACGGCCGAAGGAGGCGGTGCCCCTGTCCCTTCTTCTTTTTCTTTGTGGCTGCCCGTCCCTTCCTCCTCTCCCAAGCAGCAGGAGTTTGGCAGGAGGAGGGGGGAAGGAAGGGGGGCAGAGAGCTTTTCTTACGGCACACCTGATGATCGCTCATGGCACACTAGTGTGCCACGGCACACTGGTTGAGAAACACTGGATTAGTAGATGTCAACACTCTGCAACTGAGTATACCCACAAATATGAAATGCATGAGATTACAAAGTACATCTTCATGTGTAATGCATAATTTATGATATGTGCAATGCCCAATGGCACTACATATGCAGTTCTGCTATATGCACAGCCTTGCCTTCAAGTTAATACAGACTTCCTCATGGGAATGTTCAACCACTTCTGTAAGGAAACACAAGCATATCACAAAAATGTAATATGCAAATTTGATGTGGATTTTATGTAATTGTGTGTGGGTATGAATGGATGAATGGAAGGATGTATGGATGGAGTTAATAATTTTGGAAACACCAATAAAATATTAAGGCCTTCAATGACTAACTAATTGTTTGCTGGACTGTAATTAAAAGTTGCTAATAAGAACTGAAAAGTAATCTGTGATAAGAACTGGACAGTGATAAGATAAATGTTTACAATGTTAAGAAGGAAGTTTCAAGAAGAGTAACTAGGAAACTAAGATGGAACCAGGATGAAAGTCGTCTATCATTAATTTACAACTCTGGGACTACAACAGTAGAATATTTCTATAAAAGACTCAGTCTAATAATGCTCAAAGTGTGGCAGACCTGAGGAGTCTCTGCTCCATGGGAAGGACAGAGATGGTGTATTTGGAGAGAGTCAGATATGTTATGGGAAAGCACGATTCTGTACTATTTGGGGCTTCTTTCTCAAGGGAAGAGGAAGAAGCGCACTTTTGGAGTCTTGGATTTTGTGCAGGAAGTCAGGTTCTGCTATATGGAAAACAAATATCTGGTCCTTGGCATTGTTCTTAGGGAAAGAAATTTTGGTATTTCGGCATTTTGAAGTTTTGGCACTATGGAAGTTTTGA
This sequence comes from Anolis apletophallus, assembly GCA_030556195.1. Classification (NCBI taxonomy): domain Eukaryota; kingdom Metazoa; phylum Chordata; class Lepidosauria; order Squamata; family Anolidae; genus Anolis; species Anolis apletophallus. The sequence goes on from JARBWK010000002.1 coordinate 198,810,169, forward strand.
AACGGTGTGTTGGCAGGCTACAGGAAAGGGATATGGTAATATTTGGATGCATGGTGATGGATGTATGCACATGTGGTGTGAAATGTAATTCTCCTTTGTCTGTTGGTTAGTCCAATGTAACTAAGTTGTTTTACATCCAATATAGTTGCATAGCATCTGTATGTCTGTGTGTCACACATGTTTTTCTGTAACCTGATATACCCTCTCACACTGGAAATTGCAATACAAAGAACCTATGTTTTAAAGTTACTGAAAAGTTATTCATGACAGGCACGTGTAAGTCACAAACAAGGTAATAGTTTTTTTTCTTCGTGTCAGGAATGACTTGAGAAATTGCAAGTCACTTCTGATGTGAGAGAATTGGCTGCCTGCAATGACATTGCCAGGGGATGTCTGGATGTTTGATTTTTTTTACTATCCTATGGGAGGCTTCTGTCATGTCCCCACATGGGAAGCTAGAGCTGAGATGGGAGTTCACTCTGCTCCCCGGATTCAAATTGCCAACCTGTTGGTCAGCAGGGGCTCCTAAGATATTGTTTATTGTGATATTATTTTCTCCAACTTAATTATAACAAAAACTGTTTTGTGATACTTGAAATATCCTCAGATCTGTATGCACACATGCCTATTGTGTGCTTTCATGTCATTTCAGACTTATAATGACCCTAAGCTGAAACCCAATAGGCTTCAATGTCCAGCATGGATTCAGACCATGGTCTCCAGCACTTAAGCCACTGGCTCATATGTCATCTCTTGAGCCTCAGAGTTAATTTGCAAGTGAAGCCATATTTTCTCCTAATCTTTGTTCCTGCATTTCTGGTGAAGGGCAGGAAACTTCTCTGTATTTTTATATAAACATAAATATATATATATATACAGTTTCTAAAGTTCTATATTGTTCAGGAGAAAGTGGATCACAAATCCCCTCCCGGGAGTCTGCCACATATATCCTGAAGCAGATGTTCTATATTACAGACCCAGTATCTCATCATAAAAAGGTATGTTCATTAAATCACAGCACCACTGCACTGCTTTATCTTTTATTGTACTCTTTCATGCAGCAGAGACCAGAGACATGCACAATAAATTCAGGTGGCAGAACTGCAATTCAGGTTTGGGGTGATATTTCAGAGAATATAGCTTCACTGAAAGAAAAAAAGAAAGAAAAACAAAAAGGGGAGGTAATTCAGAATTAACAGCGAAGTTTGAATATACAGGAATTATTTGCCCTATATGGTTTTCCCTTCAGTATCAATGTTCATATCCATTATTTTTAATGCTGTGATCCTGTTCATAATCAAACAGAAGGGCCATCCATCCTCGCATATTAGTCTTAGCTAGGAAATGTTTGTCTATTTTGTAAATGTATGTAAGGATAAATAATTACTGGTCGTTTCTCCCTGCTGCAGGAGAAAATGAACATTTGTCTGAAATATTCTCTCCTTATTGGAACATCCTAAAGTGGTGTGGCATAAATGTGCAGAAAATTGTGTTAATGGTTAGAAAACATTTTGTGTGTGCATGAAACAACCTATTATGCAAAAGATCATGGCTGTGTCAACCTATCCAGGAGTTATGAACACGTGACCTGAATTTACCTTACAATGTTGTAACTTATGTATATTCTCATTTACAGATGATATTGACCAAACGTGACCACAAAAAACCTACTTTTCCAGCCCGGCAGTAATCCAGCTAAAGGGTTTCTGAGTTGTTGCCGATCAATGTACTGGGAAATGTAGTGCCCTAAGGCAGTCTTTCTCAACCAGTGTGCCGTGGCACACTAGTGTGCCGTGACGGACCTAATGCTGTGCCGCGAGAAAAGCTCTCTGCCCCCCTTCCTCCCCCCCTCCTGCCAAACTCCTGCTGCTTGGGGGAGGAGAAAGGGCCAGGCAGTGGCAAAGAAAAAGAAGGGACCGGCGCGCCGCCTCCTTCGGCCGTTTCCCCAGCCAGCCTCCAATCCGCCATGACTCCCACCATGACTCTCGCCCCTCGCTCGCTGAAGCCGCGCGGAGGAGGAGCCCCACCCACTGAAGCCCGTCCAGCGCTCATGCTCCTCCTCTGTAGAAGAGCTGAAGCTGGGGGGAGGGGGCAAGGCATGGCGCGGCCTGTAGGAGAGCTGAAGCTGGGGGGAGGGGCGGGGCATGGCGCGGCCTGGCTCTGCCCCCTCCCCCGGCGTCGGCACTCCCAGCAGCTGCTCCTGCCTTGGGGGGGCAGTGCCAAGCCAGCATTGTGCTGGCTCTGCCACCGCTGGCTTGGCACTGCCCCCTCAAGGCTGGAGCAGCTGCTGGGAGAGGTGAAGCCAGGGGTAGGGGACAGGGCATAGCGCAGCCTGGCTCCGCCCCCTCCCCGGCTTCGGCACTCCCAGCAGCTGCTCCCAGCAGGCCACCAACCCCCAGCCGTTCTTTACTGTGTTAGAGTGTCATTTTGTGTCATTTTGGTTGGTGGTGTGCCCCCGGATTTTTTTAATGTTAAAAGTGTGCCGCGGCTCAAAAAAGGTTGGGAAACACTGCCCTAAGGTACAGAATACCATCATTCAAATAAGTTCAGCAACTTGAATAGCTCCTTTAAAGTTGAGACTACAACTTAGATTCACCATGATTCTGACATAGAATCCAGCAGATACCTCTGACAGGGTCCTTTCCGTATCCTTACCATACATTTAGGTCCCCCTGGTGGCACAGCAGGTTAAAACACTGAGCTGTTGACTTGCTGGCCAAAAGATTGGTGGTTCAAATCCAGGGAGTGGGGTGAGCTCCTGCTGTTAGCCCCAGCTTCTGCCACCCTAGCAGTTCAAAACCATGCAAATGTTAGTAGATCAATAGGTACCGCTTCTGCTGGAAGGCAATGATGCTCCATGCAGTCATGGCAGCCACCTGACCTTGGAGGTTTCTATGGACAACACTGGCTCTTCAGCTTAGAAATGGAGATGAGCACCCCCCCCCCCCCTAGAGTTGGACTCAACTAGACTTAATGTCAAGGGAAACCTTAACCTTTACCTTAAAAAGGAGAACAAGGAGGGATGGTGACCTGGGAAACAGGAAAGCACAACATACCTTTCAGACTCCATTTTTGTTTGCTTGATATTTTTAAAGAAGAAAGTTCTGGAAATTTATAATACACACAGCATTCTGTTTAGGACAGAAGTCTTATCCCTGAGTAACTTTATCCTCCCTGACCTAAATCTAAAAATTAGCCCCATAGAAAAGAGACTTGTTGATTCCATGGGACAAGTCAACAATCACCTGGCTTTCATTAATTCAATGGATCTAATTCTAGCAGAGACTGAAAGTAGGCATCAGGTCAACGTGCCTGCCAACCTGTAAATGCAGGCAGGATTTCTGTCATCAGCAAAGCCCTTTCATGAACTGAACTGCAAATGAAGGATATGATCAAAAGGAAAGAGCAAGCCAGAAGATTTGTTTTATACTGCGGGTTAATGAGCAGTTGTGAAACTCTTACAGTGCATTCAAGAGCCTAGTCACTAACCCTCCATTGCTCCATAAAATACATTCTTACAGACAAGTCAAAGCAAGCTTATGAGCAGGTTCAGCTCTCCGGGGAACAGGTCAATGCAGCAGTAATTTAATATGGGGACAGAGAAACTGTCATCTGCACCCCTCCCCAATTTGTCAAGGATAACTACCACCTTGTTGTTCAGGGAAATGGTCCATTTTCAAGCCTTAACTGACCTCGGTTTTTAGCAGTATGTTTCCAGGGGGCACGGAACCCATGAAATCTGTCTAGATGAGGTCACCTTTGACTTAGAACGTTATACTTGCCCACTTTCAGCCCAAATATCATCACCTGACCTTTTAGCTTAGAGCATCTCTTCTATAGTCTGTTTTTTTTTATTAAAAAAAACAAACCTAAACAAGGCACTTATAAAAACTATCATTTTCCCTCGGGGCTGCATATAATTGTTCCGATAGTTAACAGTCTCAGCAGAGGTATCCAAGTGGGAAAGGTATTCCCCACCATCTTTCAAAGCCTCTATCAGATTTATTTTGGGTATGCATTATGCCCAACCTGATACCTAAAATATGGAAACCCACTCAGAAACCTTGGGCAAGTCACTCACTTTCAGGACTTTATCACACAAAGCAGGCAAACCAAAACTGAAACCCAACACACAAGGAACATCCCATTGCCAGTATGCCTCCTTCCTTTGATTATCCAGTTCTTCACTATTGATGGTGTGTAAAGGATGAAACTTCACCCCGTTTCCTTTTATTCAACTGTGGCAGGGCAGGCTACCCTTCAATCCCACCGCTGCCACCAAATGTGATGATGTAAGGTTTACCGTTCACCTTTCTTAAACCGTGGCAGGGCAGGCTATCCCAGCGCTGCCACCAAATGTGACGAAGTCTGGACACACACAGACTACTCCTTGACTTTTTAAAACTGTGTGGCAGGACTACCACCAATACTCAATGTTTTTCTTTATTTATTTATTACAAGCTTGCTAATTGTCCCCATTTCACTTGGTTAACACAGTGTTTCTCAACCAGTGTGCCGTGGCACACTAGTGTGCCGTGAGCAATCATCAGGTGTGCCGCGAGAAAAGCTCTCTGCCCCCCTTCCTTCCCCCCTCCTCCTGCCTTCCCCCCTCCTCCTGCCAAACTCCTGCTGCTTGGGAGAGGAGGAGGAAGGGCCAGGTGGCGGCGAAGAAAAAGAAGGGACCGGGGCACCGCCTCCTTCGGCCGTTTCCCCAACCAGCCTCCAATCCGCTATGACTCTCGCCCCTTGCTTGTTGAAGCCGCGCGGAGGAGCCCTGCCTACTGAAGCTCGTCCACCGCTCATACTCCTCCTCTCTGGGAGATCTGAAGCCGGGGGGGAGGGGGGCATGATGCAGCCTGCCTCCGCCCCTTCCCCCCAGCTTCAGCACTCCGACAGTTTTGCCATCCTTGAGGGGGCAGTGCCAAGCCAGCGGTGGCAGAGCCAGCACAATGCTGGCTTGGCACTGCCCTCTCAAAGCTGGCGAAGCTGTGGGAGAACTGAGGCCGGGGGGAGGGGGCAGGGCATGGTGCAGCCTGGCTCCGCCCCTCCCCGGCTTCAGCGCTCCCACAGCCGCCAGCCTTGAGGGGCAGTGCCAAGCCAGCAGTGGCAGAGCCAGCACAATGCTGGCTTGGCACTGCCCCCTCAAGGCTGGCAAAGTTATGGGAGAACTGAAGCCGGGGGAAGGGGTGGGGCATGGCATGGCCTGGCTCCTCCCCCTCCCTGGCTTTGGCACTCCCAGCAGGTCACCATCTCCCAGCCGTTCTTTACTGTGTTAGAGTGTCATTTTGTGTCATTTTGGTTGGTGGTGTGCCCCCAGATTTTTTTAATGTTAAAAGTGTGCCACGGCTCACAAAAGGTTGGGAAACACTGGGTTAACAGACAATGGTTCTTTCGCCCACCTTGGACATTCTAAAGGTATATATACTCCACTTGCTTTACTGCCATCAGATCCTCTGAGGATGCTTGCCATTCATGCAGGCAAAATGTCAGGAGAAAATGCTGCAAGAACACAGTCGTACAGCCCGGAAACTTCACAACACCCCAGTGCTTCCAGTCGTTAAAGTCTTCACAATACACTGCACCGTTTCTCGCTAGGTTTGTACAACACCTCTACGCATTACAAGCGACACACTAACATGTCCCAGAACACTTTGGAAAGCTCTGCCTTAAGGTCAATGACCATGGTTTCCCCACCCCTCTGCCCCTGGCAACACTGAATTTGAATGTTGTGCCAGATCTGTGCAAATATATACAAAAGGATCTTGTATATACAGAATGTCTCACTGAATCTAATGCACACCTTAATTTCCAAAACCCTGAAACCAAAAAAAGTATTTCCTGCCGAAAATAATGCAAACCAGAAAAAGTGCACTCTTTCTAATTTGATCAGAAAGGGTGTGCATTGCAGTTGCTGCCTGCTTAGAATTCCTTCTTTAAAAACAACTGTGTTAAAACACCAAAGCTTCCATTGATGGGGTGCATCCATGCTGTAGAATGAATCCACTTCAACTGCCTTGGTTCAATGCTATAGTCATGGAAACTGTAGTTTGCCAAAACAATGCATATGTCTTGCCAAACTACAAATCACAGGATTACATAGTATTGAGCTATGGCCATTAAATTAGAGATGAGGTCCTTCAAAGAGGAATTCTGGGCCCTACTGAAGTAGCTTCCCCTTTTGCTTTGGCTCAGCACTAAGATGACTGTACGAAGCGAATCCAATGCACACCCTAATTTTTGCAAGGTAATTTAGTTTTTTAAAAGTGAGTATTAGATTTGAGTAAATATGGTATAAAATATAAGTTTCTTAATTTTCCCTATGTATAGCGACTTTAGGGATACCCTGTGAATAAAAATAGGCATTATTTAAAATATATATAAAGTAAGTTTGTCCATTTTCCTATCCATTGTGACTTTAGGAACACCCAGTATGATGCTTATTTATATGCATTACTGTAATAAATGATATAATAATATATATACAGTATATATATAGTCCTTATTATTACGCATTATAATATACTTTACTGCAAAAATAATACTATACACACACATATAACATATGATGCTTATTATTACTCATTATAATATGTATTATTGTAATAAATGATATTATAAGGTAAAGTTTTCCCTTGACATTAAGTCTAGACGTGTCCGACTCTGGGGGATGCTGCTAATCTCCATTTCTAAGCCAAAGAGCCAGCATTGTCCGTAGACACCTCCAAGGTCATGTGGCCAGCATGACTGCCTGGAGCACCATTACCTTCCCACAGAAGCAGTACCTATTCATCTATACCCATTTCCATATTTTCGAATTGCTAGGTTGACAGAAGCTGGGCCTAATAGTGGAAGTTCACCCCGCTCCTCGGATTCAAACCGTCAACCTTTCGGTCAGCAAGTTCAGCAGCTCAGTGGTTCAACCTGCTGCTCCACCGGGGGTTACTCTAATGATATTGTAGTAATTGATGCTTATTATTGCTCGTTATAATATGCATTACTGTAATAAATGACATTATGATAATAGAATATATTATTATAATATAATTGTGGGGAGAAGAGCAGGATAGAAATGTATGTTATATATATATATATATATATATATATATATACACACACACACACACACACACACACTGTCGAAACCCCCACAGATGACTCAAAGACACGCCAAGCTAGTAAAAGTATTTACAGTTTATTTAGAACTGAAACACAGTCACAATCCGGCATAAAAGGAACCCACAAAAAAACCCTGTAAACCAAAACAATGAAGACATCCGTCTTTTGAAGTCCTTGGCTTTATTCCGGCTTGAAGTCTGTTGCGATGTGAAGACCCGTCCAGAAAAGGAAAGGAGGAGTGCTTCGCCAATTCCAGGAGCTAAGTATACAAACAAACACATCAAAGCCCCCGCATCCCACAGCAACTCCCCTCCACCCATATACAATACCAATTAAGGGACAGACACTCACAGCAACACAGGAAAAGCCAAACGAAACGCGGTAGTCACTAAACATAAAAACACACATTAAAACCCCAAACCCCCAACATACAACATTTTCAGCTAGAGCTTCCATGGCAGCTCCCCCAGAACCCAGCATGGAAAACAGCTCAATACTCACAGCTTGCTGGGAAACAGGAACTGCGATACAAGAAACAAGAGCACCAAATACAAGAACCAGCAACCCACCAGCAACACCTTGGCCGACCGCAGAGTCCCAAATCCCCAGGCCTTACTTTAATACCCTTACAAATCAGAGTCATCAGACTCCCCACCCAACTCTGCCCCATTCCCCTCAGCTGCAGCCCTGGGTGTGTTCCTCCAATCTTCCCACCTTTGCTGAGCAGTTAAAGGACCCCAGTCCGATTCCACATCCCCACTAGGCCAAGCAAGGTCACTCGAAAAGCCAAAAAAGGAGCTTTCGCTGGACTCAGCATTTATCACATCCCTGACATCTTGCACCAGTGCTGAGTCCAGCTCGGTATCACTCTCTTCTGAAGGTAACTCTACATCAAACCCCTCAAAAGTATCATCACTGGTAGGCTCCCTAAGTATTTGTCGGACCTTTCTCCTGTGCTCTGCCTCTTCCAAACTCTCAGCACTTGCAGCCCTTTTCCTCCCAGCTGCAGTCATTCTGCCCAAACCTCCCTCTTCCAGTGACATGTCCAACACAGAATCCTCCTTCGAGTTACTACCTGTAGCAACTACAGGCTCAGTTTGCTCAACTACAACACACACACATGACATATACTTATTATTATACATTATAACATGCATTACTATATTAAATGACATTATAAAAATAGAATATATTATTATAATAATATAATTGTGGGGAGAAGAGCAGGATAGAAATGTATGTAATATATATATACACACGACATATACTTATTATTATACATTATAACATGCATTGCTATAATAAATGACACTAGCTGTACCCGGCACGCGTTGCTGTGCCCTATTTAGGAGATGCGAGAAAGTCTGAGTATGTAAGCGTTGGAATTGTTGTTAGTGAATTGGGTGTTTTATGTTTGTGCCTCAGCTCTTTGCCTGCAGTCCTTCGGGTTTGACTTGTACCATGGCCAGGACGGATCAGCTTGGGGAGGGCTTGTCCTGTCAGGGGATCTCTATCTTCACAGGTGCGTCCAGTGTCTGTTGGGGACTGTTAAAAATCCTTTCCGTATCCTTTTAGCCACCTTTCTCAAGGTCTTCATGTCTAGCTTACTTTCTGCTCCTCTCTTTTTCAAGATGTCCTGCTCTGTGTCTTTTGCACCCATTGGTCGATGTACGATGAGGCTTTCCTCATGGACAGGCCATCTGAGGGAGCTCTTCCAGCGCTGGGCATCAGAAGGTACTTGGTGATGACCTCCATCCCTTGGAGCCAGCATATAGAGGGGCTGGAGCACCCTCCTTGGCAAACCCCATTGTTGCTGGATGGTCCTCTTATTAATGTGGAATTCCAAGCCACTGGAGATCTTTTGGGAAAGGAAGAAGAGCTCCCTTGAATGGTGTTGATCTCCATCATGGTCTTTTGATCTGAAAGTGTTGGAGGAGGCTGTGGCACTCATCTGACAGTTTGTTATGGGTCGGAATGTTCATGTTGGCTGGCCAGTACAGCAGTTATGCAAATCCGCCCTTATTGGCAGCCAATCATGTTGTCAGAATGTAGAGACTGGGGGAGTCTTTGGCAGCCCCGGAGGATGCTGGGAAATGTAGTTTTATTTTTATTCGTTGTTTTGGGGGCCTTTTAGGTTGGAGGGGGGGGAAGTTTCTTTGCTACAAACGTACCTTGCTTGAGGCCTATTTCTGTTGGCAAGTTTTGTGTTTCTGCGTTGTAAGGTTTCTCTGTTTGAGGTAGTCTTCACATGACGACTGTTCCTTTATATATATAGATTATCTTGCTGCCACCATTTGTCAATGCTTGACCACTGGATGTGAGGGTCTTTGTGTACAAAGACTTCCACAGATGTTTTTGTTGAAAGTGTTTAACTGTTTATTTTATACAAATGGGCTAATAGCTTAGGTGGTTTCAAAGGTGCTTCAAAGAGGTACAAACTTGCAACTTTAAACAATATAACACTGGGGGTTTCCCCTGAACAGTTACACACAAGTAACTACTTGATACTGGGTTACTCTCAACCCTGGGACTAAACTCTGTCCCACACACTTGGGTTTCCCTCAACCCACACACAGAACTGAACTGCACACTGCAGTTCCTACAGACAGCTTGCTGCTTCAGCAACTCTAATTCCTAACCAACTCTGCTCACAGCAGCTGGCGAACTGACATTCTTCAACTGTCAAATTCAAACTGAACATTCTAAAACAACAGAGTGGCCTCTGTTGTCATGGCAACAGCCTCTGCCTAAAGCCTGCTGTTGCGAACATTGTACTGCTCACTCTCTGCAGCTTTTACAGAATGTCCCTTCTAAATACATATAAGCATGTGATTAACATATAAATAACCACCTCATCACAGATGGGTAAAAATTCTTATGGAACATGGCCCCACAGCCCAAAAAGCTTACAGCAACCCTGTGATTTGTACTTCAGTTAGGTAAAATTTTCTGCTTGATATCGCTTCAACTTCCCTGATCTACAGTGCAGATATCTAGCTGATAATTCTAAGTATTTCACCAAACTACAAATCTCAGAATTCCATAGGATGGAGCCCACGGTACTTAAAGTGGCACCAGTTAATAGCTATAACTATTAGTCTTGTTTGATCAAGTGAAAAATGGTTCAAAACCTGTTTCGGATATAGGGTGTGCTGGCGATTGGAATCTGAAATGATTTCTGAAATTTTCCGAAAAAGTCAAAATTTTCTGAATTTTCCGAAATTTCCGAATCCCTTCATTAATTGCGGGTGCGATTGTGTAATATGCAAAAACCTGAAAATGGGACAGGCGAAACTTGGGGGATTCCCTTTCCCTCAGTTTTAGACTGCTACTGACAAAACTTGCCACAGTGGTAGAAAAGATTCTCCTCTGTCAGCATGTTAACTTTCAATGTGTATAGAAGATTCCTGGGATTTTGACAATTTTAAAAATAATTTCAGTAATTTAATAAGGAATATTACAAGAAGAAATGTGCTGTCTCCAGGATTCTCTTGGAAAATTTAAATTGATCTGTTTTGCATATTTGTCTAGAGCACACCCCTCTGAATATGCTAGTTTCCAAAAGTACAACTTGTAAACCCAAGGAGAGGAAGGGGACCTTCCAAAGTTGTATTGTGTTGATTCCCAAGGATAAGATTGAATTAGTTGATTTCTAGTTTCCAAAAGTACAACTAGTAACCCCAAGGAGAGAAAAGGCCCTTAGAAGTTAGATTCCCTGCTCCAGGAAGGGAATTATTAGCAGCAAAGGGGAATTCTGGTTTTCCAAACACAGAAGTCAAACCCCAGGAGAGAAAAAGCCATTAGAAGTTGGATTCCCTGTTACAGGAAGGAAATTATTAACAGCAAAGGGAATTCGTGTTTTCCAAAGCACAGAATTCAAACCCCAGGAGAGAAAAAGCCCCTAGAAGTTGGATTCCCTGCTTCAGGAAGGGAATTGTTTATTTATTTATTTATTTATTTATTCGACTTATTAGTTGCCCTTTCCCGTAGGCTCAGGGCGACTCACATTCATAAAAGCCGTAAAAACACAGTAAAAACAAATCATCAGTTAAAATTGCAGCAAAGGGGAATTTGTTTGCCACCCAGTCCTTCCCTTGCAAAGCGGTGGCATGGCACCTTTCCCACCCAAGCAGCCTGCCCTAGTCCCTCTGCCTTCATGTCCCCGGCTCCCAATGAGCCCACGAGGCACATGCGGCCCTTTTTAAAGGGCAATGGCTGCCGTGCTGAAACCCTGCCTTTCCTGAGGCGGTTTCCCCTCATTGGCTGGAGGCAAGCATCCCAGAATGCAAGCAGCTGCTTGCCTCCAAAGCTGATTCATTTCCGATTCACTTCCTAGATCGGAAAAAAGATGGCGACAGTGGCTTAGAAAGGCCAAGGATACTTCCGGTTTCTCAAATCGCTTCAAAATAGCTTCAAAACTGGATTAATTCCAATTTCAATCCAAATTATGAAGATTCCGATCGAAGCTACCCATGCCTAATAACTATGTAGCAAGGATACATGCTTAGTGAACTCCATGGAACCGTGAGCTAAAATCAAAACCAGTTAGAAGAATTGGGCCCAAATCACTGTTAATTAAAGATTTGTAGTTTTTGGAGGGCAGTTTTCATTTAATATCCAAAAACAGAAAGGGAAAGAGACAGACAAAAGACCAGTGAAATAGATTCAGAGAGCTACTATTTTCAGAAAGAGCTGTCCACAAAATATTTGAGACCATGGGATTTGTGGCATCTTTTTCTCTCCCCAGCAGGAGAAGCCTCCTCCATATTTTCTTGGAAAGTTACCTCTTCTTCCAGAGAGGGCTGTGGGAACTCACTTTCCCAATGGCACTAGCATGGGGTGGCCATTTAAAAGTTTATTTATTTATTGGGCTTCTATGCCGCCACTCCCAGGAGGCTCGGGGCGGCTCACAAGCAGGATACAAAACAACATATTAAAAACAGATTAAAACACGACAAAGTACAACGACAGTCTAAGACTAACAGAATTAAAAGCCTGATGTGCAGAGTACAAAGCACAACAAGTGAAGGAAGTTACAAACATGACGGGCTATGCAAAGACAGAGTCTATAGGCCAAAGGCCTGTTGGTCTTGCAAGCCCGCCTGAAAGGTAGGAGATCTTGGATGGCTTATGCTTTCGGTTGGGAGGGCATTCCACAATGTGGGCGCAATCACAGAGAATGCCCTCCTACGGGTTGCCGTTAGTTTAGCTGACTTCACAGATGGGATGTCGAGCAGGTTGGTACCTTCCGACCGCAGTGATCTCGTAGGGCAATATGGGGAGAGACGGTCCCTCAGATACGCTGGCCCCAGGCCGTGCAAGGCCTTAAAGGTGAGTACCAACACTTTGAAGGTGATCCAAGTTCCTCTTGGAGCATGATAAGAGTTGAAATTTTTCTCTGTGTGTGTCTCTCAGCCAGTAAAAAGCCTGGTGGTGTCCATGCTCTGATTGGCTGAGAATAGACACAACCAGCAACTACTGTTTCCAAAATCCTCTCTTGTGGTAGGTTTTATTTTTAAAAACGTTATGGTTAAAACTCAAAGCAATTCTTAAAAAATCATTTTTTTAAAAAAATATTTTTTTATTGTTTTAATAAAATACAATGAAAAGGGAGAACAATATAAGATTATAGAAAAGTAGGAAAATCTAATCTAAAAGGATTATATATCTAAATTCCACTCTTTTCCACTTTAAGCTGTTAAAAAAAACTCGTATTTCCGAGATGTGAAGTCAACATCTCTTTTAAATCTTGTTCTATGTATATTTGTCTATGTTTTTCTACTTGTTTTTCTTTTCTATGTAATGTCTGATTTTTCTTTTTCCCCTCTCTCTTTCTTTTCGTTTAATTTGTTTGTTATACAATGCTGTATGTGACTCTATATGTATTTCTCAATAAAGATACATTTTAACCAAAAAAATGTAGGAAAAGTAGGAAAATAAGGAGAATAAGAAAAAAATTAATTAAAAAAACCAAAAAATTACCCAGATTAAAAAAAAGGAAAAAAAGGTGTTCCGTGACTTCCATCCTCCTTCCATTCGTCTTTAGTTCTTATAGTCTATTTATTATGTAAAATCTTCAATGGCATCTTAACCAAATAGTTGCATGTTCTTCCTCCAAACTTACTATTTATTTGTCCATCTCTAATTTTATATAAAAAGAGGTAGAGATACATAAATTCTATAATTCTTTCTTCACATATTCCTCTAATTCTTTCCAATTTGTTTTTTTCATACCTCTTCCATTATCCTGTTTAAGCCAATATGTCAATTCATCCATATCTTTGATATCCATTATTTTCTGGGGGGAAATCAATTGTTTTGAAACTTGGCCTGCCTGCAGTAAATGGGGTCTACAGCTGAGGTAGGTTTCATGCAAATAGGCCTTAAAATGCTTGTCGCCATTACAGACCAACTTTGCCGCCAGCTGGACCAGGGTGGATCAGCCCTGCTTGTTTTGTTAGATCTAACAGCAGCGTTTGATACCGTAGACCATGCATTGTTGGCCCACCGTTTAGCCATGACTGGGGTTAGGGGGACTGCCCTTAAATGGGTGGCCTCCTTCCTCCAGGATCGGGGACAACGTGTGGAGAGGGGAGAGGAGGTTTCCAGGAGACTCCCATTAAGTTGCGGGGTCCCCCAGGGGGCCATCCTCTCGCCCTTATTATTCAACATCTATATGTGCCCCCTGGCCCAGCTGGTCAGCGACTTTGGTCTGGAGTGTTATCAGTACGCTGATGACACCCAGCTTCTGCTGAAAATGGACGGCAGGCCGGATACCATACCCGATTGTTTCCATCTATGCCTTGAAGCCGTGATTGGATGGCTGCGTCCCAGCCGGCTGAAGGTGAATCTGTCGAAGACGGAGATCTTGTGGCCTGGTCGCCCTGAGCTGGATGAGTGCCGGTTGCCTACCCTGGATGGCGAGCAACTTAACCCGTCGCCCCTTGTAAAGAGCTTGGGTGTCCAATTGGACCCTTTGCTATCCATGGAGACTCAGTTCTCCATAGTTAGCAAAACATTGTTATTCCATCTTCGACAGGCTAGGCGACTGGCACCCTACTTGTCCAGGGACGACCTGGCCACGGTGATCCAAGCGACGGTCATCTCGGCTCGACTACTGTAACACCCTCTATGTTGGCCTTCCCTTGTTGACAATCCAGAAACTCAAGCTGGTGCAGAATGCCGCTGCTCGCTTGCTGGTGGGAGCACCAGTGAGGGAGCACATCACTCCCATTCTACGGCAACTGCACTGGCTTCCTATTGAGTACCGAATTGCCTTCAAGGTGCTGGTTCTTACCTTTAAGGCCTTACACGGTCTAGGGCCTGTGTACCTGAGGGACCGCCTTACCCCGTATGTTCCCCCGAGATCACTACGCTCGGAAGAGCGCAATCTGTTGGTCATTCCATCGATCCGCTCCTGCCATCTGTCCATTATGAGACAGCGAGCCTTCTCTGTTGCGGCCCTCGTGCTATGGAACTCACTTCCGGACCATACTCGTGCGATTTCAGAGCTCGTCCCCTTTCGGAGGGCGTGCAAGACCACTCTTTTTAGGCTTGCTTTTAGTTAAATCTTTTAGTTAAATCTAAAATGTAAAGGCATGCCTATGAGTTTTAGGAATTTGCAATTCCGTCATTTTTACTACTGTTACACTCTGTGTTTTTATTGTATGTTGTGATCCGCTCCGAGCCTGCAGGTAGGAGCGGAATATAGAACTGAATAAATAAATAAATAAAATGGCTGAGGATCGAGCCTTTAAAGTTTTCCCATTGTAGCCAATGGGCCGACTCTCTGCCAAATGAAACGGAAACACCCCTCCTCTTTTGGGTAACTTTCCAGTAAACCAAATGAGGGGTCAGATGAAAATGGACCTGAAAACGGCATGCCTTTTGGCCCAAATGTATTTGCCTACCAGTTAGTCTTAAAGGTGCTGAGACGTTCCTCCTTTTTTTCTCTTGTCCTCCCTTCCTCCATTTATGATGTGGGAGAATTTTCCGTAAATACTTAATATTGTCATTCCGGTAACTTGAAGAACACCTAACTAAGAAGAGAGTTGATGCTGTCAATGAACATTTTGTTGATTTATCTGGTGGTCTGACTAAAGTCTTCAACTGCATTGCATTATAACGTTATTAATACTCCAAATATCTCATTTGAAATTTGGTGAGATGTCATTGCTTTCTTTCACTCCTTCCCACAAAAATAGATCTGTCTCAAATTTATGGCATCTTTAAAAATAAATAATACCTCTTGCTTTATTAAAAACAGATGAAATAAAAAAATCCACATTATTACTAAGCCTTTTCCATTAACCTCTCTCTCTCTCTCTCTCTCTCTCTGGGAAATCTGCCATAAGAATAGTGGTGTGGTTTTTACCCAATGAACTAGATCTCTCTCTACCTCCCTTCTTGAAGAAGTAAAAAAGGGAGAGACTGCATAGCAAGTAGTCAGTGAAGTATGTTTAAGTACAGTGTTCCTGGAACATGATTGCTGCATCATTTGTGAGCATTCCCAAGGGAAGGCGAAAGCAGAAAGCAGCAATAAATCTTCAGGTAAATCTTTCCTTAGTGGAGATCAATTGGATACAGCCTTGCTTTTGGAACACACTAATTTCTTCACAGAATCACAGGACAGAAAGCTTGAGCTATTGTTACTCCATTTTCAAGAGAAAAGAGGGGTGAGTTGTTGCATTTTCAGCCGGCTGTGGACATAGTGAGAAGGAGATATTTCTACTACTGAACCAAAGGATAATAATTATTATTATTACACTTTATTTATATTCCGCTCTTCTCACCCCGAAGGGGACTCAGAGCAGATTACACATACGTTGCAGACAATCCCTGCCGTTTCCACATACAACATATAGATGAACAGAGGCAAACTCTGGCCACCAGGGGGAGCTGACGCACTCATCACTCAGTGTTCCAGCATCCCTTGTTATTCCTTCCGCATTCCTCAGCGTTCCTGGAGTTCTTTAATGGCCTCATAATTCAGTCAAAATTTGCCTCCCCACTTAATGTGGTACCTTAATCTCCTACTTGACAGATGCAACTGTCTTTCGGGCTGCAAAGCTCGACAGCAAGCTACACTTAAAGGTCGAGCACCCACCTCTACCCGCGCAGGCCTCGAACTCATGACCTGCTGGTCAGAGAGATCTTATGCAGCTGACACTTACCCAGCTGCGCCACATTCCCGGTGCGGGAATAAATAAAACTTTAGCTAGAATCTTATGTATGACATACAATACTATAACCAAAAGTTATGCTAGGCACCAGCTTGTGCGGCACTGTTCAATGAGATATTTATTTCTATGTAAAAGGCTTCCACAGCCTGTGTATGAGAATGCCTGCTAACCTTGATGGACACATGGCATAAATTCACTCAATTTATACGCACATGACTTTATTGCATGATGCTGCTATCTTGCACCATTTGCACTATAAGGAATGACAACAACTTACTGATATGGTGACCACTGACCATCAGACCTTGAAGCATCATGCACCTATGGGTGCTTCCAGGCAGCCCTTTATCCCGGGAATATCTGCAATTTAAAAACGTGAATGTTCCTGGGTCCCCATCCACACACACCCCAGAAAGTGTGTGCTTTCTGGGGTGGGTGTCCAGATGTTCTCCCGGAACTTTCTAGGAGAACACCTGGACACTCTAACCCAGAGGTGCCCACACTTTTTCAGCATGCGAGCTACTTTTAAGCAACCAAGTCTAAAAGATCTACCCTGCCCCCGCCAGCACGTGTTCCCGCTGGCGTGTGCACGCTCCCGCCGTTGCACACACTCCTGCTGCTGCCTTCCGCCTGCGCGGCTTTGCAGGAAGGAGGAAGTGCAAGGCGGGGCCTCTGGAGAGGGCGCTCCGCCCTGCCTCTCTCGCCTGCAGCGGAGGCTTCATGGCTGCTTCTGGATGAGAGAGAGGCAGGGCGGAGCGCTCCGTCCGGAGGCCCCGCCTCGCGCTTTCTCCTTCCTGCAATGCCCCGCGGGTGGAAGAAGCACCGTGCAAGCAAAAGGCGGCAGCAGGAGCACGCGCGCACGCAGGGTGTGCGCACGCATGGCAGTAGCACCCCATCCGGTTGATGCCCAAAGATCAACTGGATGAGGCCTGAAGATAAACTAGTCGATCGCAATCGACTACTTGAGAAGCCCTGCTTTAACCTCCCCCCCAAAAAAAAGTTCACTAAAGCTCTTTAAAAAATGAAATAATTTTCTTGGCCTCCATTTGTGTGGTGCAGGAGCATTCCTGGCATGTAGGAATGATGCACTAGGAGTAAGGGAGGGCAGGAGCAATTTTCCTCCCCTCTCCCTTTCCCCTGACTTGTCACTCCTATGTGCCAGAACAGCTCCGGCACCACGCAAATGGAGCCTGGGTAAATTCTTTTATTTTTAAAAATAAAATTGGGTTTGTGTTCTCATGGTCTTCTGGGGTTAGTTAGCCTGGAAAACCACGGGACTACTGTCTAGACTGCCCCCTCAAAAGCCGAGAACTTTTAAGGGAGCAATCCAGACAGTCAGGCATGTAGCCAGGGGGGGCTAAGGGGCTTCAGCCCCCCCGAAATTCTCAGGGTTGTCCGCGAGAAGGCCTTACTGGTACATTATTTAAACTGTTATGTTTATTCTTATCATGATCTGATCACCATGCTCATTATATCCCACATTAATGGGGCTGTTGGGATAACAATACAAAAGGTTTGCTAGGGTAGACCCTCTTTCACCCAGTCTCACCCCCCCCGAACCAAACTCAGCCCCCTCCAAACCAAAATCCTGGCTACGGCCCTGCAGACAGTAGAAGTAGGGGGTTTATCCCACACCTTCAAAGAAGGTGCGGAATAAACCCACTAACAAATTAATTTGCAACTAATCAGGGTTTTCCTGTTTTGTGGCGAATTAATTCATGTTTCTCAGAGACATCATCTGGAGAGTCCTCTTTTAATTGCAGGAACTCCCACATTAACGGGGCTGTCTGGATGGGCCCTATGATGCTTCAGCTGTTCTGGTCTGCCACCACCAGTCTGCAGTTTCACTGCTCTGGATTCCATTTTAAACTTATTTTGTTAAAGCAACTTTGCAATGCTGGCACCATTTAGTTTTTTAACACTTTATATTAGGAATTATTACATGTGACATCTCACTGATGTCACTTCTCTTGTCAGCATGCCAGCATAGAAGCAGATACTGTCTCATTGCACCAGGTAAGGTGAAAGGACCATGACTTGATCAGAAACTAGTAATGGGTTTTTCAATCAATAGCAGGGGCTGGGTTTGACCCAGGGCAATGGCAGACCAGGAATGGGTTGTGCCTGGCATCATGAAATAGGTACTGTCATTTATTTATTTATTCAGTTTTATATTCCGCTCCTCCCTGCAGGCTCAGGGCGGATCACAACACACAATAAAAACACAGAGTGTAACAATGATAAAATAACAGAGTTACAATTTCCTAAAACTAATAGGCATAAGCATAAGCATGCCTCTACATTTTAAATTTAACTAAAAACTTTAACTAAAAGCAAGCCTGAAAAGAGCGGTCTTGCACGCCCTCCGAAAAGGGACGAGTTCTGAAATCGCACGAGTATGGTCCGGAAGTGCGTTCCATAGTACAGGGGCCGCAGCAGAGAAGGCTCACTGTCTCATAATGGACAGATGGCAGGAGCGGATTGATGGAATGGCCAACAGGTTGTGCTCTTCCGAGCGTAGTGATCTCAGGGGAACATACGGGGTAAGGCGGTCCCTCAGGTACACAGGCCCTAGACCGTGTAAGGCCTTAAAGGTAAGAACCAGCACCTTGAAGGCAATTCGGTACTCAATAGGAAGCCAGTGCAGTTGCCATAGAATGGGAGTGATGTGCTCCCTCACTGGTGCTCCCACCAGCAAGCGAGCAGCGGCATTCTGCACCAGCTTGAATTTCCGGATTGTCGACAAGGGAAGGCCAATGTAGAGGGTGTTACAGTAGTCCAGCCTTGAGATGACCGTTGCTTGGATCACCGTGGCCAGGTCATCCCTGGACAAGTAGGGTGCCAGTCGCCTAGCCTGTTGTAGGTGGAAAACCGATGTTTTGCTAACCATGGAGACTTGGATCTCCATGGATAGCAAAGGTTCCAATTGGACACCCAAGCTCTTAACAAGGCATGACGGGCTAAGTTGCTCGCCATCCAGGGTAGGCAACCGGCACTCATCCAGCCCAGGACGACCAGGCCACAAGATCTCCGTCTTCGACGGATTCACCTTCAGCCGGCTGGCACGCAGCCATCCAGTCACGGCTTCGAGGCATAGATGGAAACATTCGGGTACGGTATCCGGCCTGCCGTCCATTCTCAGCAGAAGCTGGGTGTCATCAGCGTACTGATAACACTCCAGACCAAAGTCATGAACCAGCTGGGCCAGGGGGCGCATATAAATGTTGAATAATAAGGGCGAGAGGATGGCCCCCTGGGGGACCCCACAACTTAATGGGAGCCTCCAGGAGACCTCCTCTCCCCTCTCCACACGTTGTCCCCGATCCTGGAGAAAGGAGGCTACCCATTTAAGGGCAGTCCCCCTGACTCCAGTCACGGCTAAATGGTGGGCCAACAATGTGTGGTCTACAGTATCAAATGCTGCTGTTAGATCTAACAAAACAAGCAGGGCTGATCCACCCTGGTCCAGCTGGCGGCGAAGTTGGTCTGTAATGGTGACAAGCACGGTCTCCGTCCCATGCCCAATACGGAAGCCGGACTGGAAGGGATCAAAGGTGACTGTCATGATTCAGTGCTGGTTTGGCACCTTTAAGCAATAAAGTGCATATACATAGTACTTGCCAGAGGATGCAAATTTTTTACTCGTTTAAGTCTAATGTTTGAAAGCATTTTAACTGCCATGGCTCAATGCTATTGAATCATGGGAATTATAGTTTGACAAGGTCTTTAGACCTGTCTGCTACAGGGCGGTAGTGCCTCACCAAACTACAAACTCCAAAGTGGTGCCAAACTGCTTTAATTCTACAGTGCAGATGCACTCTATGAATTGCATTTTTGTGATTTTTTTTTACAAAACAAATTCTTGCACGAAATATAACTTTTTGATGGAAAGTTCAGGCCAAAACCTACATCTCTGTTCACCTATAGAAACTGTTGGGAAGTTTTATGTAATACACAAGATTCAACACTCAGTTGAAGGTATTGGAAGTGGAGTTTTTCATGCAGTGTCATTTTACATGGGTGTGCTTTGTCTATGGGGGCACAATGCATATGGGTATTAGTGTCCATGAAAAATTGGTTTTACTTATAGATTCTTGGTTCATTTATTTGATGTTGCTATTCAGTACAAGAGTTGTATAGCACAATTAATATATAAGTCTGTATATGAAGATTTAGGATACACAACCACCAATGTATGATCTTGGCAGGAATCTTCAAACCACAAGGAGGGCATGATTGCATCATCTCCTCTTTGTTGGCCATAGGCATTTGTTTGGCCACAGTCAGGCATGTAGCCAGGGGGCCTAAGGGGCTTCAGCCCCGAAATTCTCAGGTGGTCCGCGAAAAGGCCTTACTGGTACATTATTTAAACTGTTATGTTTATTCATATCATGATCTGATCACCATGCTCATTATATCCCACATTAATGGGGTTATTGGGATAACAATACAAAAGATTTGCTAGGGTAGACCCTCTTCCACCCAGTCTCAGCCCCCCGGAACCAAACTCAGCCCCCTCCGAAACAAAATCCTGGCTACGGCCCTGGCCACAGTGGAAAAGACTTCCCAAATATATACCCTTTAGTCTGGTCCAGTGTGGCTTTTCTGATGCTCTTGCACACATTTCTTTCATTGCTAGGTGCAAATGTGAATTTTGATTCCTTTATCTGAATGTTCAGCAATGCAAAGAAAGATGATAACACCAGTCTTTGAACATTATTCTGAGAGCATTCGAAGGCCAGATACCAAGGGAAATGTCAGAAACTAATTTTGTAGAAAGCAAGGCTTTCAACAACAACCTAAAGAGAGTTTAGTGATGGAACGTATAAATTAAAGGGGAGAATGAAGATGATTTTAAAAAATGTGAAAGATGGCACCTACAAACACAGGGCTAGCCATGCCATAAGGAAGAGTGTAGTACTTTTCTGATGACAGGGACCAAGACAGGTGTTAGTAGCAAAGCATTAGATGACAGTATCATCCCCCCCTCTCTCATCTATCTATCTATATTTATTTAATACCCCACCTTTTACTCAATATGGATCCCAAAGTATATGGAACACTGGATCACATTCAAGGTGTTGGTATTAACCTTTAAGGCCCTACATGGTCTGGGGCCTGTGTACTTGAGGGACCATCTCTCCCCATATGTTCCCCAGAGATCACTACGATCCAAAGATCACAACCTATTAGAGGTGCCTACCATCAGAACCAGGGGCGGTCCAAGGTAATTTTAAATGGTAAGCGAACATTATTTTGGCGCCCCCCCCCCCAAAAAAAATCACTTGATAACAAAAGGTATAAGGTATTATTTATTTATTTATTTGCAACATTTTTCCCCGCCTCCTTTTCAGTGGCTAACAAGGCAGCACATCGATGCCCAAACATATAATGTAAAGAACCCTAAAACATACATCATTAAACAATAATTGTTTAAACAAACATATACTCATCACTCAGATTAAAAATAGAGGTAAATAAAAGATTTTTTTAACAAACCAGAAGTTTACGTATCATATTCTGTTCATATAGTTACATTACATAGAATTAACACAAAGTAACTTTTTTAGAATGCAATTATTTATTAATCTCTGCAACAAATTTAATTTTTTTTGTTTTTTAAAAAAAACATCGAGTTATCCTTAACACACAAGAAATTGAACACTTTTCAAATCAAGGCAGATAATACACAATGCCTGCTTTGAACTGGATTATATGTGTCCACACTGTCACACATTAAGAACATAAGAACATAAGAAGAGCCATGCTGAATCGGGCCTCAGCCCTTCTAGTCCAGCATTCTGTGTCACACAGTGGCCCACTAGTTGTACACAGGGATCTCTAGCAGAAAGGAGGGCAAAACCCTCACCTGCTCCCGACCCCCCACAACCAGTACCCGGGGAAATCCTGCCTGCCTCCATCAACACAGAGGTGGCACTTGGATGTCCATTTCAGTAGCTACTGATTCCCTTGGTATCCATGAATCTGTCTAATCCTGCCTTGAAGCTGTCCAGGCTGACCGCTGTCACAACCTCCTCTGGAAGTGAGTTCCATAACCCAATGACCCTCTGGGTGAAGAAATATTTCCCTTTATTAGTCCTAACTTTCCTACCTTGGAGCTTTAGGGAGTGCCCCCTAGTCCTAGTGTTGTGTGACAGAGAAAATATTTTTTCTCTATTCACCTTTTCTATCCCATGCATGATTTTATACACTTAGATCAAGTCACCTCTTAAACGCCGTTTTTCAAGGCTGAAAAGACCAAGGCGTTGCAACCTGATTTCGTAAGGGAGCTGCTCCAACCCTTGGATCATTCTTGTTGCCATTTTCTGTACCTTTTCCAGTTCCGTTATATCCTTCTTGAGGTGCGGTGACCAGAATTGTACACAGTACTCCAGATGTGGCCTCACCATAGATTTGTAGAGAGGCAATACAACATTTGACGACCTATTTTCGATTCCCTTCCTGATCATGCCAAGCATAGAATTTGCTTTTTCACTGCTGCTGCGCACTGGGTTGACATCTTCATTGAGCTGTCCACCAAAACCCCAAGATCCCTTTCCTGGTTTGTCTCAGAAAGCTTTGACCCCATCAATTTGTAGGTGTAGTTGGGGTTCTTTGCCTGATGTGCATGACTTTACACTTGTTTAGGTTAAAATGCATTTGCCACTTTGTTGCCCATTCACTCAATTTCGAGAGATCTTTCTGGAGCTCTTTACAATCAGTTTCATTTTTAACTACCCTGAACAATTTAGTGTCGTCTGCAAACTTTGCTACCTCACAATTTACTCCTACATCCAGGTCATTAATGAATAAATTAAAAAGTAACGGACCCAAAACTGAACCTTGGGGTACGCCACTTCTCACCTCTTTCCACCCAGAGAAGTGTCCGTTTATTACCACCCTTTGTTTCCTACAGTTTAGCCAGGTTCCAATCCAGGACAAGACCTGTCCTCTGATTCCATGGCTGAAGAGCTTATTTAGGAGCCTTTGGTGAGGGACTTTGTCAAAAGCCTTTTGAAAGTCAAGGTAAACAATATCGACTGGGTCCCCTTTATCTATGTGTTTATTTACACCCTCAAAGAATTCTAACAAGTTAGTAAGACATGATTTACCTTTGCAGAAACCATGTTGATTTTCCTTCAGCAATGCCTGTTCTTCTATGTGCTTAGTAATTTTTTCTTTAATAATGGTTTCCATCACTTTGCCTGGAACTGAGGTTAAACTGACTGGCCTATAATTTCCTGGATCACCCCTGGATCCCTTCTTGAAGATCGGAGTTACATTTGCCTCCCTCCAGTCCTCGGGTACAGTGCCTGATCTTAGAGAAAGGTTATATATTTTGGCTAGAATTTCAGCAATTTCACACTTGAGTTCCTTAAGAACTCTGGGGTGGATGCCATCTGGCCCTGGTGATTTGTTGACATTTAGTTTAGTAAGGCATGTGAGAACATCTTCCTTGTTTATCTCTATCTGGTTTAATTCATTTAATTCCCTCCCTGAAAAAACTGACTCAGCTGCAGGCATATGTTGTCTGTCCTCCTGTGTGAAAACGGAGGCAAAGAAGTCGTTTAGCCGCTCGGCAATCTCCTTGTCTTCACTTATTGTCCCTTTCTTACCATTTTTCGTCAAGTGGCCCAACTGCTTTTCTAGTTGGGTTTCTGCTTCTGATGTACTTAAAGAAGTTTTTGTTATTTTTTTAATGTTCTTAGCTATATGTGCCTCAAAATCTCTCTTGGCTTTCCTGACGGTTGTTTTGCATTTAGTTTGCCAGAGCTTGTGTTCCTTTCTGTTCTCCTCAGTAGGAAGAGCCTTCCATTTCTTAAATGAGTTTTTCTTCTTTCCAATCACATCTTTTACTTCATTTGTAAGCCATACCGATGTCCTCTTGGACTTTTCCGGCCTCTTTCTTATTTTAGGAATGCATTTTAGTTCGGCTTGTTTTAAAGTATTTTTAAACAGTTTCCAAGCATTTTGGAGGGATTTGATTTTTTTACTGTTCCTTTTAGTTTGTTCTTTACTATTTTTCTCATTTTGGTGAAATTCCCTTTGTGAAAATTTAAGGTCTCTGTGTTAGTTTTCACTGACAGTTTGCTATCCAAACTTAAGTTGAAGGTTATTGTGTTGTGGTCACTGGTACCCATGGGCTCAGTTACAAGGACATCTTGAATGAAATCTTGTTCATTAGTTAGCACCAAGTCCAGGATCCCCTTTCCCTGGTTGGTTCCATGACCATCTGCTCAAGGGAATAATCAGCTAGCATGTCGAGGAACCTTATCTCTCTTTCATGCGTAGAACAAGAATTTAGCCAATCTATTCGGGGATAGTTGAAGTCCCCCATTATGACTAATTTATTGCTTTTTGAGGCCTGTTTAATTTCATTTTCCAGATAGCAGTCTGCCTCTGGAGTTTGGTTGGGAGGGCGATAGCAGATCCCTAATGCTAGATTAGTTTTTTGTCCTGGGATTTTTACCCACAATGTTTCTGTAGGTGAGTTTGAATTTTCTTGAAGTTCTAATTCATGAGATTCTAGCTCTTCATTTATGTACAAGGCCACACCGCCACCGTTTTTCCCTCTCCTGTCTTTCCTGTACAGTTTATAACCTGGAATTTTGGGGCCCAATTGTTTTCCTCTGTCCACCAGGTTTCTGTTATGCCAATAATATCAATATTTTTTTCTTTGCCAAACATTCCAACTCTCCTATTTTTGTTCGAAGGCTTCTAGCGTTTGCGTACAGACATTTATATTTATTGCTCTGATGCCCTTTCAACTTTGGCTGTTTATGAGAATTTGTAGAAGGCCTACCATGTCCTACCTCTTGACTACTTTCTATCTTTTCTGTTGACTCGGCCATTTGTGCGTAAATTTCATCCTCCATACTTGCCGTTTCACCCTCTCGAACCGGAAGCTGCCCAGCTCCTGTCGACTTTCCCCTAGGAATCAGTTTAAAAGCTGCTCTGAAGCCTTTTAATATTAATTGCCAGCAGTCTGGTTCCATTTTCGTTCAGGTGTAACCCGTCCCTTTTGTAAAGGTTTGGCTTTCCAAAATGTTCCCCAGTTCCTAACAAATCTAAACCCTTCCTCTCGACACCACTGCCTCATCCACGCATTGAAGCTCCTGAGCTCTGCTTGTCTGGCTGTCCCTGCGCGTGGAACCGGTAGAATTTCCCAGAATGCTACCTTTGAGGTCCTGGACCTTAATCTTCTACCTAGCAACCTAAATTTGGCTTCCAGGACCATCCGTTTGGCCTTCCCAATGTCATTGGTACCGACGTGTACCACGACTGCTGGCTCCACCCCGGCACTATCTACCAGCCTATCTAGATGCCTCGTGATGTCCGCAACCTTTGCACCTGGCAGGCAATTTACCATGCGGTCATCACATCCATCACAAACCCAGCTTTCTATGTTCCTGACAATCGAATCGCCCACTACAAGAAGCCCCCTCCTACCACCCGTTGAGAAGTATCCTCGGTGCAAGAGGATATGGGCACATCCTCCGAGGAAGGGGTCCCAACTAAGGGAGCCGGTCCCTCTTCCTCAGACTGATGTCCTCCCTGCCCAAGACCCCCATTTTCCAAAGCAGCTGGAGGGCTGCTCAGAACGGAGTGGGATGCTCCTATTTCATCCCTGGAGATCTCTTCCTCCTGCCTCACTTCCTCTCTGTGCTTCTCCAGGTCTGCTACCTTGGCTTCAAGGGAAAGAACACGTTCCCTGAGAGCCAGGAGCTCACTGCAGCGAATGCACACCCAAGACTTCTGCCCAGCAGGCAGATAGTCATACATGTGACACTCAATGCAAAACACTGGAAAGCCTCCCACCCACTGCTGGCTGACTACCTCCATTTCTTGTTTATATGTTTTTATAATTTGACTCCCTTTTTTTAGATAATTAGACTTTTTTTCCTTTTTGTAGATTCACTGTTTGTTTTGGTCTTGATTAACTTTTTTACAAGTCTTTGGATATTTCCTTTTTTTTTAACTTGTTACAGGTTTATGTTGTATCGCGCGCCGATAGGCGCGCGGGCTGCTAAAAACTACCTTCTAGCAGCTGATACTAGAAGCTAAAACAACAAATTTACCCAGGAACTTACCAGTGCTCCTTCTTAGCAAGTAGTCTGCTTTAAACTGCTCCTCACAGAGACAGTGGCTGACTGATTTATAAACAGGAGCTAGGCTCTGCTTAAAAACAGGAAGTAGGCTAATTGCTCCCACCTGGCAGGAGGGCTGCTGTAGCAGGCCCCGCCCTTTCAAGGAATGTGCTTAAGGCAATTTGGATGGGAAAAAGAACCTCTTTTAGCTGCTGCTAAAAACTACCTTCTAGCAGCTGATACTAGAAGCTAAAACAACAAATTTACCCAGGAACTTACCAGTGCTCCTTATTAGCAAGTAGTCTGCTTTAAACTGCTCCTCACAGAGACAGTGGCTGACTGATTTAAAAAACAGGAGCTAGGCTCTCTGCTTAAAAACAGGAAGTAGGCTAATTGCTCCCACCTGGCAGGAGGGCTGCTGTAGCAGGCCCCGCCCTTTCAAGGAATGTGCTTAAGGCAATTTGGATGGCAAAAAAGAACCTCTTTTAGCTACTGCTAAAAACTACCTTCTAGCAGCTGATACTAGAAGCTAAAACAACAAATTTACCCAGGAACTTACCAGTGCTCCTTATTAGCAAGTAGTCTGCTTTAAACTGCTCCTCACAGAGACAGTGGCTGACATTCCAGCTCAAAGCATTGTTTTGGATTTGATATGGCAGTATATAGAGGGGGACTAAAAGCCCCTTTCACACAGCCATATAACCCAGAATACCAAGGCAGATAATACACAATGCCTGCTTTGAACTGGATTATATGTGTCCACACTGTCACTCATTCCAGCTCAAAGCATTGTTTGTGATTTGATATAGCAGTATATAGAGGGGACTAAAAGCCCCTTTCATACAGCCATATAACCCAGAATACCAAGGCAGATAATACACAATGCCTGCTTTGAACTGGATTATATGTGTCCACACTGTCACTCATTCCAGCTCAAAGCATTGTTTGGGATTGTTTTGCCTATGGTACAGCCTCTTTCCCTTTGTATAATCCACCATTAAGAAGAAGGGTGCCACAGAAGTATGATACATATTCATATTTATCAAAAGCATAGACAATATAAAAAGGAGCCAGCACTAATATTAATTATATTATGTTATAAATTATAATATATAAATACATATTATATTTTATAAAGATTATACTATATGGTATTAATATAAATTGGTATTAAATAACCCTCTCTCTCTCTCTCTCTCTCTCTCTCTCTCTCTCCACACACACACACACACACAACTATTAAATAGGAATAAATAATACTGAATATATATATTACTTAATACTTTATTATTTTTGGCATAACTATCCTAATAAGGATCTGGTCCTATGACTCTCCACTGTGACAAAGGCACCCTTGAAGCAAACCAATTTAAATGCGAATAGAAAAGCCAAACAGCAACCTTTAATGAGGCTTGGATTTCAAACGCCTCTTTAGTGGGAGAAGTCCGCACTTTCGGCAAGGCTTTCGCCCCCGGAATAAGGAGAGGAAAGCAGGGACTGGAGCCAGGAAGCATTCACAAAGCAAACATTCCCGAATAAACAACTGCTTGTATTTTGAATGCCCCAGCACTGGGAATAATTCGGACTGTTGCCAGAGCTTCTGTTTCCAGCAAAAGAAGCCAGGGAGGAGGAACTGCCACCTGAAGGAAGGGGGGTGAAAACACACCCTCAACACTCAAAGGTATTATAAAACTTTTATTTCCTTCCTTTCTCCACCTTCACCCTTTCCTTCTCTCCTCCCTTTCCCTACCTCTTCTTTCCTTCCTTCCTTCCTCTCCCTTTCTTTCTCTCTCTCGGAGGAGGGCGCTGCCGCTGGCGGCGAGGAAGAGGGCCGGTCAGGGAGGAGGAGGCGACGGCCATGCGGTGCTGCTCCTTCTTCTTCCTCCTCCTCGCAGCTCAGCTCAGGGGCGGGGCGGAAGCTGAGCCGGGCGGGGCTTTGAAAGGAGTGTTGCCCCGTGCCTCTGCCCTGCCTCCTGACTGGAGAGAGAGAGATGGGAGGAAGACAGGCAAGAGGAAGGCGAAGGGCCCGAGGATGCGTCGGTGGCGGGGAGGGGTGGGCCGGGGCCTCCCGATGCGCCCAGCAGGCAGGAGAATTCGCCCCTTCCAAGATGGCGCTCTACGCGGGGGCGTAGGTCGCTTATATGGACGGACCGCCTCTGATCAGAACCTACCACCTGTCCTCGATTCAACAGAGATCCTTCTCTGTAGCAGCCCCTGTTCTCTGGAACTCTTTACCGGACAATGTCTGGGCCCTAACGGAGCTCTTGGCATTCAGAAGAGCCTGTAAAACAGCATTATTCTGACAGGCCTTCAATACCTAATACCCAAGAAACTTATGCCAAAGTAATGCTAAGGGCAACTGCTCTGCTGTTCTATTGTCCTATTGCCACTGTTTAATCTGTTAATTGGTTGTTTTATTGTTTTATTCTCCTATTTACTGTTTAAATTGTTGTTTTTACTGTTTTTACTATGTGTTATGATGTTGTGAACCGCCCCGAGCCTCCGGGATGGAGCGGTATACAAACACGAATAATAAATAAATAAATAAATAAATAAAGCACTCTATAACTAGAACAATGGATATTATATAAGATCATAGAAGATTATACAAGGAACTAGAAATACAAATAAAGGTTCCCTTTAAACCATTAATTGAAATTGATTTAAAGGATGTGTTGTTGAAGGCTTTCATGACCAGAATCACTGAGTTGCTAGGAGTTTTCCAGGCTGTATGGCCAGAAGTATTATCTCCCGATGTTTTGCTCACATCTATGGCAGGCATCCTCAGAGGTCCTGAAGTCTGTTGGAAACTACGCAAGTGGGGTTTATATATCTGTGGAATGTCCAGGGTGGGAGAAAGAACTCTTGTCTGTTGGAGGCAAGTGTGAATGTTGCGATTGGCCACCTTGATTTGCATTGAATGGTCTTTAGCTTCAAAGCCTGGCTGCTTACTGCCTGGATACATCCTTTGTTGTGAGGCCCTGATTGTTTCCTGTCTGGAATTCCCCTGTTTTCTGAGTGTTGCCCTTTATTTACTGTCCTGATTTTTTAAAATACTGGGAGGCAGATTTTGTTCAATTTCATAGCTTTGTCCTTTTTGTTGAAAGTGTCCACATTCTTGTGGATTTCAATGGCTTCTCTGTGTAATCTGACATTGTGGTTGTTAGAGTAATCCAGCATGTCTGTGTTCCCAAATAAAATGTGTCCGGGTTAGTTCATCAAGTGCTCTGCTATGGCTAACTTCTCTGGTTGAGTTAGCCTGCAGTGCCTTTCATTTCCCTTGATTTGTGTTTGAGTGCTGCGTTTGGTGGTCCCTATATAGACTTGTCCACAGCTGCATTGTATATGGTGGACTCCTGAAGAGGTGAGAGGATTCCTCTTGTCCTTTGCTGAACATAGCATTTGTTGGGATTTTCTTAGTGGATCTGTAGATAGTTCGTAGGTTGTGTTTTTTCATCACAAGAGTGGCATCTTTACTCTGATGCTTTTAATCCAGGTCTTAATGAAGCATATAAGGACAAATGATGGGAAGGGGAGGCTGGGAAGTAATTTCCATAGGAAACAAATCTTTTGGCCTCTTGAGTCAAAATCAGATTTCTGTCCTCCCGAATTTGGGAGCGTCTTGAAAAACAGATCGGGACCCTAACCGCAATCCAGGAAACTGAAATATATCGCAGTTTACCCAGTTTGTACAAGCCTAATATATATCAAAGCAATTTTATTGACTATGATATTTGTTAAGATTTGTTTTCTTTTTTGTGTTACTTTAATGTTGTTTTATGTAGTTAAACTAAGTATGATATTAAAAATATGTTTTAGGAAAACATCTTTGTGAATGTAGAGACATACTCCATCTCTACATTCACAGGAGGGTGAAGGAGAAAGAAAGAAAGAAATTTTAGAACTGCTCCACAATCTTTGGCTCAAGGCTACATTTTGTTTCCTGATGATGTGTGGTAAGTGTTGCTCTGTTACATTACCACAGTTAGATCCCACATGTCACAATGAGTCAGTGCCAGCCTGTCTAACAGGTGTCAGACCTCAGCAGGAGGCTTGACGCATCAGCTGTGGCACCAGTGCGCACAGTGAGTGCTTCTATCCATTGTGTCAAAATGGAGCAATTCCCTCTGATATTAGGTTAACTTCCCAGGTGTCAGTGATGACAGTGCATATGAAAAACTCTCATTTTTTTGACCAACCTGTCCCCCCCCATTTTGACCTGGATTTCCATTTCTGTCCTTTGTGAGATTCCATCTCCCATATATTACATCCATCCTCATTACATTCATTTTGGGTTTTTTTGAAAAATGTTTATTTATTTATTGTTCAATCTTATATTCCGCCCCTCCCGGCCGGCTCGGGGTGGTTCACATACATGTTAAAATGCACTGTAAGACAGTGATACATCATAAAAACGACAAGAATAAAAGTTGCAAACGGTGCAACAACAGTAATAGCAGACAGTTACAATCTCCAGGGGCATCAATCAAAGGCAATTCTGAACAATACAGTTTTGCAAGCCCTCCGAAATGGGATAAGCTCCGCCCTAGCCCGGACATCATCTGGCAATACATTCCAGAGCATTGGGGAAGCGACTGAGAAGGCTGGTTGCCTTGTACTGGAGAGATGGCAGGAGCGGACAGATGGTACCGTTAAAAGGTTGCGCTCTTCCGAGCGCAGTGATCTCAGGGGAACATACGGAGTGAGGCGGTCCCTCAGATACACTGGCCCCAGACCATGTAAGGCCTTGAAGGTTAGAACCAACACCTTGAAGACAATTCGATACTCAATTGGAAGCCAGTGCAATTGCCGTAGGATGGGCGTGATGTGCTCTCTTGCGGGTGCTCCTGCCAGCAAGCGGGACTAAACACTTAACTCTCTTAATCTGGATTCACAACCCTTTAAGTTCTGAAAAATGATTTCTTTTCACAGTCTTCCAGTATTTTGCATGCAGGCTCCTTCTGTCCTGAACTTGAAGGGTTTTCTGCATTTTGATGAGTCTTAACAAAAAAGAAAGCGAAATAAAAGTCTTCCTTATGCCCACACACCAATCTCCATCCTCCCTCTGCCCTGATCTCCACAGACTCCCCATCATAAAGGACAGCAAATTGATATTGAAGCTCTTCAAGCAATCTGCATAATTTCATTAAATACAGTGATAATTACATGAAGAGCTGAAAACGGCTTTGTTTTTATCCAAGGGGCTCTGTACCAGAGTGAGTGAGAAAGAGAGACTAAGAAAACCTTATATAAGAAAAGTGCTTTATTCTTACTTTGCTAATGAGGAGGTCCAGTGTCTTCCAGATCTGATCCCATAATTGGCTGGAAGTGAAAGGGTATGTCCTTGAAATGAAACAAATGCTCTTTCTCTCTCCACCTTCATTTTTTCCCTTCCTCTCCCTACCCTCCACCCTGAATTTTTAAAATAAAAAGACAAATAAGAGAATATTGCAACCTCTAAATTTCTGGTAAAGAATTATGACCATTGAAGAAACAGTGATCTCTCTATACAGCACTGAGGAAACAACAAAGAGAGAATAAGAACAGACTGTATAGTGACTTTTTAGTATTGGCTATTCAGCCCATCGACCTGATGGAATTCAGAAAGAAAGTGGATAACCTTTGATTTACTGGAGTTCATCAGCCTAGCCATTCTGATCAGGGTTTCCCAGAGCTCTACCTGGGTGCATTTGTATGCCGGCAACAGGATAATTCCCAACATCTTCTTGCGCTGCGCTGCGCTGCGCTCTCTCTCTCTCTCTCTCTCTCTCTCTCTCTCTCTCTCTCTCTCTAGGTTGTGTGTGTGTTGGGGTTCAAAAAATCTTTGGCTTTTCAAATAATGCCCATTTGGGACATAGTGAGAGTTGCAGAGTACTCAGAAGGCACTGCAAGCAGTAAAGAAAATGCCCACTGATACCTCCTGCTTTATCATAAAGAAGGCTTATGTGCCAATGCATAACACATAGTTTTCAAAGGATGTATCTACTTTTTGCTTGTTCAAGAGAAGCCTTTTGACCTTAACCTATTTTCAAAAAATCATTTATAATTCATTTTTCTTTCATCCTGCCTTTTTAGATTGTAATGCATGACTTTCTCCAGTGATTTTAACAGATCCAGCAGACAAGTGTTGTTTTGTTTCAACAAAGCAGATATGTCATTTATAGAAAGGCAATGTGTTATCTGAAAAACAAGGGTTCAAATCCAGGGGCGGTCTCACCTCTCCCGGGGGGGTAGGCGAGTCTTATTTTTGCGCCCCCCATGGTTGCTGGACGCCGCGGCGGCCCGCGCGGCGATGTCATGCTCAGCTGCACGGCTGCGTCACACGTGGCTGCGCATGCGCGGTGACATCACACACAGTTGCGCAAGTGCGTCCAGCGTGGCTGCACCACCGGCTACGTCGCCGGCGATGGAGGCGCGGGCAGCACTGGCTCCCGGGTAGGAGGCGCGGCGGGGGGGGTGGGGCGGGGCGGCCAGCGTGGTAGCGCCCCTCCCAGGCGGTGAAGCCCCTCCCAGGACCCGTCGCCCTACGCGGCCGCTTACTCGGCGGAATGGCAAAGGCCGGCACTGTTCAAATCTCCACTGAGCCATGAAAATTCATTGGGTGCTCATGGACAAGTCACACACTTTATTTGAGAGAAAGGCAATGGCTACCACCCTCGGAACAAATCTTGCTGAGAAACCCTCATAAAAGATTTACCTTAAAGTCACCAGAAGTCTGAAATTGCTCAGAGGCACCCAAGAAGAAGACTATAAATTCATCTACATAGCCAAAGTTTTTATATTGGAGATGCCATGTCCATCCCAGATTTCAAAGCAGTTCAGCTCTGAGATTATTTAATAATAATAATAATAATACTTTATTTATAAGCCGCTTCCCTCTTCCCAAGGGGGACTCGGAGCGGCTTACATGGGGCCATGCCCAAACCACAAATCACAAAATATCAGACATCAAAAAACAATAAACACAATAAAAACAGTAAACACAGTAAAATGAATACAGCTAACAAAAACACAATAACAAATGGGTCTAAAACAGAAGGAAAAAGGAAGATGAGAGGGCGGGCCACATGTACATATAAGATGTTTAAAAACTGGGGAAGATAAATGGAATAGGGCCAAAACGTGAAGAGTCGCAAAGGGGAAGGAAATCCAAAAAACGGGCGTTGAAGGATCTAGTCTCCAAAGGCTAGGTGGAAAGGGGAAGCAGGCTCCTGACTCAACCTATTGAGCAGAGGTTCAGGATGAAACTATAGAGAGAAGTGGTAGAAATTTTGCTTTCTCTCCTGAGTCATACAAAAGACTATACAATGGCAATGTGACCACTTTCACAATGGCATCACATGTGCAACTCTGCTTCCACAACATTGTGCAGAGTAGAGATTTCCACACTGGGCAAAAATACCCAACCATTTCTTTAAGACAGTGGTTCTCAATTTTTGGGTCTCTAGATGTTTTAGCCTTCAACTCCCAGAAATCTTAATAGCTAGTAAACTGTCTGAAATTTCCGGGAGTTGTGGGCCAAAACACCCAGGGACCCACATGTTAAGAAACATTGCTTTAAGAAAACTTCCACCTACATAAGTCATGGAAATATCAGCCTAAATTTAGGATGGATTATATTCTTTTGGATATATTACATGGGCATTTCTGGGTGTTATAACCTAGCTTTTCCATGATCTATGGCATAGACCAGGGGTGCCCACACTTTTTCAGCATGCGAACTACTTATAATAAAACCAAGTCAGAAAGATCTACTGAGAGAGAAGCAGGGCGGAGCAGGGGGAGGGGGTGGGGCTTGGCGTGGCCTGGCTCCGCCCCCTCCCCCCTCTGGCTTCAGCGCTTCCACAGCTTCTCCAGGCTAGAGGAGGGTAATGCCAAGCCAGTGGTGGCATAGGTAGCCACTACTGGCTTGGCATTACTCTCCTTTAGCCTGGAGAAGCTGTGGTAGCACTGAAGCCGGGGAGGGAGTGAGGCTTGGCGCAGCCTGGCTCTGCCACCTCCCCCTTTGGCTTTAGCGCTACCACAGCTTCTCCAGGCTAGAGGAGGGTAATGCCAAGCCAGTAGTGGCATAGCTAGACACTACTGGCTTGGCATGACCCTCCTCTAGCCTGGAGAAGCTGTGGTAGCGCTGAAGCCGGGGGAGGGGGTGGAGCTTGGTGCGGCCTAGCTTTGCCCCCTCCCCCTCTGGCTTTAGCGCTACCATAGCTTCTCCAGGCTAGAGAAGGGTAATGCCAGGCCAGTGGTGGCATAGGTAGCCACTACTGGCTTGGCATTACCCTCCTCTAGCCTGGAGAAGCTGTGGTAGTGCTGAAGCCGGGGGAGGGGGCGGGGCTTGGCGCGGCATGGCTCCGCCCCCTCTGAGAAGCGCCCCATCCAGCTGGGATCGACCTCCTTCAGTCCCGGGATCAACCAGTCGATCATGATCGACTTCCTGGGCAGCCCTGGTCTAGACTCTAGTGATGTGGTTCAGGAGCACAGCATGAAAAGAGCTTTATTGAACCCAGAACCAATCTGAAGCAGCAGTGTTTCAGTTTGGTCTTGGGTTCAGGACCACCTACATGTGTACCCTGAATTATGGTATATGTGTAGATAATAATAATAACAACAACTGTATTTTTATATCCCACCACCATCTCCCCTAAGGGACTTGGGGTGACTTACATGGGACCAAATGTCCATAAGACAATAAACAAACAATCTATCTAACTAAGGCACAATTAAAATAAGAACATAATTAAATGGAGCATTTGTCCAGTTAAAAACAAAGTAAATAGACTTAAAAGTATAAAACATTAGCATTAAAACTCTATCCAATCAATACTGAAATCCAGATTCAGGAACCAGGGCTATTAAAATGGGATAACAAAAGTACTGGGCCTGGGAAAGTGCAAACAGCACTAAAGGGCTGTGGTATTGGGCAGTGTAAAGAGGCCAAAGTCCTCTCTGGTTAACTAGGGACTGGGCATTCATAAATGAGGCTTACCATTTTCAAATGTTTGCTGAAACATCCATGTTTTCAGCTCTCTGTGAAAAGTGGACAGTGTGGAGACTTTCCTAATCTCCTTACGGAGGAAGTTCCAAAGTTGGGGGGCCACCACTGAGATGAGCCCCAGTCCAGACTTGCACAACCTGTGGCTCTCCAAATATCCTAACCAGCTTGTTCAATGGACAGGAATTCTGGGAATTAGAGTCAAAAACACTTGGAGGTAGTGCATGGCTGCCCTACTCCAAATGTCTGCCAGTCTAAGAGTCCACAGCTAAAGGATCCATAAGGGGCTGCCATCTAACCTTTGTTTCAAAATCATAACATTGTGAGGCAGTCCATGTATAGCAGTCCATGTGAGGAGCTCTGAGAAGTTTACTAAAATGACCAATGGACTTTATTACATTTTGAATCAAACATGAGAGTTCATCTTTAAGCAACCAACTTGGGACATGTTTCAACATGTCCTCAGCATCCAATTACAATATCTTAGTACTTATCGCTATGAATCATCAAACAATTAAAAGTACTTAATTTGACATGATTTCATAATGAATTTATACAAGGGAGTAATTGCATGGAGAGATCCCTATCAGGTATCAGTTCCTATTTTCACAGGATGAAATAAACTCACCAGCTTGGCAGATAGAAGAGATGCAAAGGGTTGGAAGGGAAGCTCCTGTTTTGTGGCCAAACTTTCCAATTTAGAAATAATAAAGTCTAAGTCAAGTCCAAATTTCCTTCAGCCTACTGACCTAGTAAATGTTAGGCCAGGGCAAAGACAGTTCTGAATGTAATTCTTTGCTAATTTTCTTAGGAAACAATAAGTAATTCCATCAAGCCATTCACTAGAAGAGTATTCATTATTTGACTCTACACAAAAACAGCATTTTCTGTGAAAAGTGTAATATTTCATGATAGCTATATTAGTTTTCTTATGAGAAAATAAATATGGTCCATGCTTTTGTTACATCCTGAATAGATCACTGCAATGTACTGTATGTATTGTCTTTGAAGACTGCTCAGAAGCTTCAGTTAGTCCAACAGACAGCCAGGTTGCTCACTGGAGCAGGGTATAGGGAGCATACAACCCCACTATTACGTCATCTCCACTGGTTGCCAGTCTACTACCAAGCACAATTCAAAGTGCTGGCTTTAGCCTATAAAGCCCTAAATGGTTCTGGCCCAGGTTACCTGTCTGAACGTATCTCCCTCTACAAACCACCCGGGGAGGCCTGTTCTTGGTCCGACCTTGTTTGCAGGTGCGACTGGTGGGAACGAGAGACAGGGCCTTCTTCGTGGTGGCTCCTCGGCTGTGGAACTTCCTCCCCAATGAAATCAGGATTGCCCCTTCCCTCTTGGCCTTTTGTAAAAAACTTAAAACCTGGCTGTAGAATCAAGCATTTGAGCAGTAGATGTAGCAACTAGGATGAGAGTGTTTTAAGTGACCCGCAATGGACTGACCTGGACTGTGATTCTGAATTGGCAGAGTGTTTTAAATTGAATGTTTATAACTATTTTAATTGCTGTTTTTCATTGTAACTGTATATTTTAATACAGGGCTGTCCAACTGGCGGCCCGGGGGCCGTATAAGGCCCCCCAGCCCCTTCCCTGCGCCCCCCCTAAGCTTTTCAATAAAAAATAAAAAAATAATAAAAAATAATAATATTTTTAAAAATTACCCATTTCCGGGTTCCGGAGCAAGTATCGCGAGACTACGGAAGCCACACGGATTTTGCTCTCAACACAAGATCACGCCTGCGTTGAGAGCGAAATCCCGTGTGGCTTCCGTAGTCTCGTGATACTCTTGTTGCTGAAATCTCGGCTACTTAATCCCTGCGGCCCACGCAGACGCGATTTGGACCTTCTCGGCTGCTGCCTTGGTCGGTCGTCGCCTCTGCTCGTGGTCCGGCTACTCCTGGATCCTGCGCGTTTGGGAAGGTAGGCTAACCTTTATGTTATTATTATGTAATTGTGTATGGATGCCCCTTATGTATTCCCTCCCTGCATTTCCCCTTAGTAAAAGATTATATTTGATTGTATGGATGCCTCTTATGAATTCCCACCCTGCATTTCCAATAGTAAAAGATTATATTTGATTGTATGGATGCCTTTTATGAATTGTAAGTAAATTGTAGCTGGGGGAGGGGCGGGGGAGGGGGGGGGGGCGGAGCCGGGGGACGGAGCTGGGGCAGGGTCAGACCCTTCGGCCCCCCAGGTCATCAGTGACCAGAATTCAGGCCCCTGGGCCGGTAGAAGTTGGACAGCCCTGTTTTAATATATTTGTTTGGCAGCTAATGGTTGCTTGTTGTAAGCTGCCCTGAGTCCCCCTCCAGGGATGAGAAGGGCGGGGTATAAATGCTCTAAATAAATAAATAAAATTACTGTTTTCTTCATCATCAACATAAAATACACACACATACAAAATCAAGTGTAAATTTTGCATGAAATCAATCCTCAGTTTTTCATACTTCAAAAATATTTTTTTACACATTTTCCAAGTATTTTTCCAATCTCCAATAAAGACTGCTTTCTAGCACCACTAGACATTGTTGTTCTACAATAATAGTTATACGGGCTGATGCTTTTCCGCTTCCCCCCACTCTCCTCTGGTCACTACATGGCTATGGAAGTGGCCACATAATGAAGGTGAGTACCATAGAAAGAAAGAAAGAAAGAAAGAAAGAAAGAACAACGTTTTTCATTGTTCAGCCATTGTGAGACTTTTTGCTGCATCTCCCAATGCAGGAACTCAACTTGAATTGAGGAACATTGGTGTCAATTAGCTTGAAAAGGGGAGAGGGCTTTGATCTCATCCATATATTCCTCACGAACATATAGATCACAGTACAAATTATCTCTGCACACTTTCACAACGGTAGATGCAGACTCCCCATGCTGCATCCAGAGCAGTTTATTCCAGAGTATTCTGATAGCTGTAAATGTAGCATTAAAAGTGAATCAGACATCAAGACACAAACAGGACAAGAATGAATGAATAGATGTGCAATTGACCAGATAGACTGAGTCCTGTTGGAAGTACCACCATTCCTACATCTTTTTCAAGCAGCACATATGTGTTTACCCTAGGAACTTGTTCACACTCATGTTTAATACCCATTGCTGAATTGTTTTAAGCCTGTTACCCCGTACATAACCATAACAGGGAAAAAAAACCTCATTATGGATGGGAGTGATAGTATTATCCAACAGAAAACCCACATTCTTGCATCTGGTACCAGCCTAAGCCAGGCAGGAGAAAGGCAAAGTAATAGTATGCATGTAATAATGGAGTAAAGAGATGGGGGTATGGAAAGGCTAATTGGTAGCATGGAACTGTGAAAAAAATGTGTCCCTGAGGAACACAGCCTAATAGCTCTACGATAACCCAGACAACCATCCCTGATTATTTAAC
Source organism: Anolis apletophallus (assembly GCA_030556195.1). Classification (NCBI taxonomy): domain Eukaryota; kingdom Metazoa; phylum Chordata; class Lepidosauria; order Squamata; family Anolidae; genus Anolis; species Anolis apletophallus. The sequence continues at coordinate 198,848,953 of JARBWK010000002.1, forward strand.
TGAAACACAATATTATGGTGGAATATTGTGCAAATAACAACATTCCTATCAGGGTAACATGTAATCCCCAAAGCTGTTCTGTGTAATGACTAATGGTAGTTTATGATACCAGTTTATGGACCAATTACTGCCACTCATTTTACACTGAGAAGATTATCAGCTTTTGCTCTTAGAATAACAAAAAAACCCAATTTCGCGGGAACTGGGGAGGTGTAGAAACATTATCTCCTACTTGGTGTTTACTCAGCAATAGCATGGTGCTGAGCCCCTGATCCTGCCTGTATCTGGTATTACAGCTGCCCTAGCTATCCCTTCAGTCTTTATTTAGCTGGATATTATGGCAGTAACATTTCATTATAGTTGTGTTTGGAAGAAGTCATAGTCCATTGGTTTTATTGAAACTCACTTCCCGTTTGCTTCCATTCCAGCCCAAAGGACAGCTGTTTGAATATATACTTGATGGAACACCTAAAGCCTTTTGGGCGTTAATTAAGTTGAGAGGAAGCGCCTTTAACAAGCACCTCTTTATTTATTTATTTTATTTCATAAATGTCAAGATGCTCAATCACAGTCTGTGTTGTTGTGAAAACCTGAAATTAACAAGAGCAAATCTAAGAAAGTCTTGGCACAGATCTCATTAGGAATAAGGACATCTTGGTTAAACCTTTGAACAAAAGCAGAAAAATGATGGTATAATATGTTGTATACACTATAACTGGGGGTCCTTATAGACTCAGTAATGATAACTTTACCAACCCACCCCATATATCTATCTCTATAGAGAGAAAAGGTCTCTATAGGTCTCCTGTCGTGAGAGAAGGGCTTGTCTAAACTTGCAAAAAACAAAACAAAACCCAGACTCTCTCCAAATGGGAGGCTGGCTGCATCATGATGCAGAACAGCTTCTGCAAAGTATCCCATTTCTGTTTCATTTGATTGCTTTAAACTGACTTTCTTTTGCTTTCGGCACAGTAGGAGGATACTCTGGAGATTGCTGAAAACTCTAGAGCAGTGTTTCCCAACCTTTTTTGAGCCACGGCACATTTTTTACATTTACAAAATCCTGGGGCACACCACCAACCAAAATGACACAAAATGACACTCTAACACAGTAATACATATAGTTAATATGTTTTTCAATGTATTTATACACTCAGTGTGAAACTTGGGCCTGTTTCGATGAACACAACATAGATATCCTGGCAGGAATGGCAGAAAGACACACATGAAGGTCTTGCTCAACAGCTGGGAGTTATAGTTCACCCGCAATCAAAGTGCATTCTGAACTCCATCAATGATGGAATGGAATCAAACTTCCCACACAGAACTCCCATAAGGAAGCCTGAGTGGAGAAGAAAAAGTGTTCGGCAGGAGAAGGAAGAAAGGGTATTGGAGGTTCCAATTTCCCACGGCACACCTGATGATCGCTCACGGCACACTAGTGTGCCACGGCACACTGGTTGGGAAACACTGCTCTAGAGTGTCCCAATGGTTTGAGAGGCAGTCTAGACACTGTCTAACTAGATACCGGTGCCATTTCTTTTAATACAATGGAGACTGCTGGAGGCAGGCATGTAGCCGGGGGGGGCTAAGGGGGCTTCAGCCCCGAAATTCTCAGGGTGGTCCGCGTAAAGGCCTTACAGGTACATTATTTAAACTGTTATGTTTATTCATATCATGATCTGATCACCATGCTCATTATATTCCACATTAATGGGGTTATTGGGATAACAATACAAAAGGTTTGCTAGGGTAGACCCTCTTCCACCCAGTCTCAGCCCCCCCGAACCAAACTCAGCCCCCCCCCGAATCAAAATCCTGGCTACGGCCCTGGCTGGAGGGGAAAGCTGGAACCATCAACCTGCTAAATCATGTGGGGCAGTCTGGCCATCTTTGTTAGGAGTGGAGTATGGAATGGCAATGGGCAATATGCATTTCTTGTATATATAAAGGAAATCTCCTGCTGGTGTGATATGCACATGTAAGTTATCTTATATGTGTGGCTATTCTTTGGCTATAATGCAATGGACACATTCAGTTCACTCATGTTGCTGCATTCCACAGATGGAACTATTTCACATGCAGTTTGCACCTTTGTGGTTGATGCCTTTATACACCACTTGATTTACTGGGATTGTGGGAACAACTTCAGTGTGTTCCCCATCAGACAACAGGACAATAAGCAGCCACATTGACAGATAAGGGTTTGGTTATACAATAGCAGCATTCAACAATGCAACTACCACATAATTTCAGCCATATGTATGAATGAATGCAGAGAATACTCAGAGACAATTCGGTAAATTCTGTATTCCTTTTTTTTAAGCAGGTAACAAGAAAAATAATATAAAAATGTGTTGCGGAAATTTCAACTAGGCTCTGGAAGAAAGTGAATGATCAGTATGCTGGGGAATTCCAATCTATTCAATCTGTATACACAACAGACTTGGGATCCATCTTAGGCTATATCTACATGGCCTAAATACAGTGAGCCCACTGCTCAGCTGTTGCATGGAGTCCACATGATACATGGCTGGATTTGCAGCATAATCATAGCATCCAGTTGTTCATCTACACCAGTGGTTCCCAAACTTTTTTGGCCTACCGCCCCCTTTCCAGAAATAAAAAATTACTCGCCGCCCCGCTAGAAATTAATTTAAAAATATTAATAGCAATTAATCATAAAGATATATGTATTAATGCAACCTTTCTAATGCCATGACCCCTGTATAAGGTTCCTCATGTTGTGGTGACCCCCAACCATATTTTAGTTGCTACTTCATAAATAATTTTGCTACCCTTATGATTTTTAATGCAAATATCTAATATGCAGAATGTATTTTCATTGTTACAAATTGAACATAATTAAAGCATAGTGATTAATCACAAAAACAATATGTTTGGGGGAGTATGGACAACGGATTATGGGATTTGCAGTACTTTCAACCAATTCAGCTCTGACTTCCACAGACCACTGAGACCCCCACAAATTACAGACCTGGACCAAACTTGGCACACAGAACCCCCATGACCAACACAAAATACTGGGGAGGCTGTCAGAAAATATACATTGGCAATTGGGAGTTGCTGGGATATATAGTTCTCTGCCATCAAAAAGCATTCTGAACTCATGCAACCATGAAATTGACTCAGATGTGCGGATGAAACCAGATTCAGCTCAGTCCAGTGCCCATGGCCCCATTGTTGCTTTGGTGGCACCAAATCACCTCTGGGGTAATGTTATTTTTAGTGCTGAGTCACATGATCAGAAATGAAATATTATCAGCAAGCTTCTGGCTAGTATTGATACAGTGGTAGTGGCCCCAATATGGATGGGTATCAGGGACACTCTCAAACTTCACTGGAATGTCTGGAGCCCAGGCATGTAGCCAGGGGGGGGGGCTAAGGGGGCTTCAGCCCCCCGCCCCCCAAAATTCTCAGGGTGGTCCGTGAAAAGGCCTTACTGGTACATTATTTAAAATGTTTATTCATATCATGATCTGATGACCATGCTCATTATATCCCACATTAATGGGGTTATTGGGATAACAATACAAAAGGTTTGCTAGGGTAGACCCTCTTCCACCCAGTCTCAGCCCCCCCCCCGAACCAAACTCAGCCCCCCCCCCCCGGAATCAGAATCCTGGCTACGGCCCTGCTGGAGCCCTTACACTGAATTTTTCTGGTACGTGTAGATGCGCCCTTAACTTGGTTTGACCCAGCCCTGTTCTAAAAGTGCCTCCACTCAGAATACTGATCTCAGATTGGACAGGAATTAGTACTATGCCTATTATGAATCAGCTGGCAATAGATATCATTCTGTCTGATCTCTGCTTCAACATCAGTCCATAGCAGGAATGGGGAATAGAATGGGGAATGTATGAATCTCAAAATATTGTTGAATCACTCGTATCATCTCAAATATTGTTGGGCCATCCCATTATCCCTAGTCAGGGATTAGAGATAACTAGCTGAACCCGGCACGCGTTGCTGTGCCCTATTTAGGAGATGCGAGGAAGTCTGAGTATGTTAGGGTTGGTTATGTTTTGTTGTTTTGTGTGTATATATTTGTGTATGTGTGTGTATGTATGTGTTTTTGTGTTTCTGTGTGTGTATGTGTCTGTGTATATGTGTGTGTGTGTCTGTGTATGTGTGTCTGTGTCTGTGTATGTATATTTCCCCCTCTCTCTGTCTATCTTTCCTTCCCCCCTCTCTCTGTCTTAGGGCCTCCCTACTGTCTGTCTCAGTCCTCTCGCTCTCTCGCTTCCCCGTCTCTCTCTCTCACTCTCCCCTCTCTCTCCCCCCATCTCTCTCTCTCTCTGATTCCCTCCACTTATCTTTCCCTCCCCCCCCTCTGTCTCTCTCTGTCCCTCTCTCTCGCCCTGTCTCCGGCCTGGTGGGAGGCAGGGAGGCTGGCGATGCGCCCTCCCGCAGGCGCCTCCCGTGGATCCAGCGGCGCCTCAAAGAAGGTAAGGCCGGGAGCTCCTTCTTTGAGAGGCTCGGCTGGATTGTGGCGCTATTTCCGGTGAGCCTTGGCGTGCATGGAGCCTTCTGCCCTCCCGAGTTGCAGCGGTCCGCCTGAAAGAAGGTAAGCCCGGGAGCTTACCTTCTTTCATCTTGTGATCGCTACAACCATTTTGAGATGCGTTTTCCGGCCAGGGAGTACGGCTCCCAGAATGCTCTGCGCGGCCATTGTGGCCTATTTCCGGTGAGCCGCGCGCGGGAGTTGTAGTCCCGTGGATTCGCCATTTTGATCCTGGGCGTGCCGGTCGCTGATCGGCGGAGGAGGGGTGCATGGCATCGGCCGTGCTGGAGTGGCGGGAGTGGCGTAGGGCGGCGAAGGAGGTAGAGTAGGCAGCGGAAGAGGTGTGTGTGGTTTTTTTTCTGTGGGGTAGTGGGCAGGTATGTATGGTGCTTGTGGATTGGTGGTTGTTTTGAATTTCTGACTGCACGCATGCGCGGAGGCTGTATTCTGCCGCTAAGGGTCTTGGGTGATGTAGTTTTCATAGGTAGGAGTGACGATGGCACCGGTGAGCTTGTGAGGAGGTTTCGGGGCAAAGGTAAGGAGAGTTTTAGGTTTTTCCTGTTGTGTTGGGGTGGTGGAAAGGGGTGAGGGTGTGTGTTTTTTATTTTGGGTAGGGATGTTTGTTGTGGGGTCGGGGGAGGGTTTGGCTGAATCAGGGTTTTTTATGTTTGTTGTAGTGCGCAGGCGCAGTGGCTGTATTTTTGCCGCTAAGGGTCTTGGGTGATGTAGTTTTGATAGGTAGGAGTGACGATGGCGCTGGGTGAGCTTTGGAGGGAGTTTTCTGGGCAAAGGTAAGAAAAGTTTTGGGGTTTTTTTGCTGTTGTGTTGGGGTGGTGGGAAGCGGAGGGAAGTTGAGTGTTGTTTATTTTGTGTAGGAGTGTTTGTTGTGGGGTCTTGGGGAGGGGGTTAGGCTGATTCGCGGGCTTTGTAGGATGTGGTTGCTAAGTTTTGGCGGCCATGTGCGTTGGAAGGGGGGTTGGTTATGTTGTTTATGTGTTGTTTTATGGTGTTTGGAAGCGGTGAGGGGGCATTGTGTGTATTTTGGTTAGGGATATTGGGAAGGGAGGGAAGTTGTTTTGTGGGCAGATTTAGATTGCGGAGTGGGCTGAAGTGGCGAACTTTGTAGCATGGGGCTGCAGCGTTTTGGCGGCCATGTGCGCGGGAAGGGGGGCAGGGTATGTTGTGTATGTGTTGTTTATGTGTTGTTTTGGGGTTTTAGGATGCGGTGAGGGTGCATTGTGTGTATTTTGTTTAGAGATAGTGGGAAGGGAGCGAAGTTCTGTTGCGGGCAGATTTAGATTGCGGCGTGGGCTTAATTGGCGAAGTTTGTAGGATGGGGTCGCAGCGTTTTGGCGGCCATGTGCGCGGAAGGGGGGCACGGTATGTAGTGTTTTTGTTGGTGTCGTGTGTATGTGTGTATTGGTTATTGATTGTGGGTAGGGAGGTGTGCTGTTGGCAGGCTTTGAGTAGGGCGTGTATTTCTGTGGCGAAGTGTTTGGGATCGGTCCGCAGTGCTTTGTCTGCGATGTGTGAACGTTCTAAATGTTCGTGCTGGCAGCGCAGAGGCCGGGTGGGATTTCCGTTGGTTTTTTCGGGGTGGTGTTTTAGGGTGTTGCGAGGTATCTAGATCCGGTTTTTTTACTGTTGTCTGTACCTCGTGGTCAGGGCCAGTCAGTTGTTGAGTTTGGTGTTTCTGAGACGTATAGTTTCGTTGCCTATATACGACTTTGCACGACCGTGTCTCCTTTATATATATAGATGGGAGCTGGAATCCAAAAATATATGGTGAAAGGGCATGCATTCTCCAGTCCCAATGAATGGAACTGTTCAGAGATATGAATAAAGAATCAATTGCTTGGGGGAGTGCCCACAACATTTCACCATTAAAAAAAGTATTGTGTCATATAGCTGAGGTAAGCGTTCTAGGGAGATAAATATTCCCAGAAAACCTTGCTGTTGCTCACATGTTATGATATGACCTTGGTCTTTCGCTATATTTTTTTATTATCATATAAACTAGGATGATATAAAGCTTGTCTAAGGTCTTTGAGCACAGCCTATCAAACAGATGTGGACATCTTCTCCACGCATTAAAACCCACCATGATTAATTTCATCTGTAATGAAGTTTTATAAGAAACTTAGCAGCCTACCCAGTTTATCGCTAGCGTTATCAAATCTTTGTTAGTGCCACTGAAGGAGTTTCAGAGTATAAATCTTCTGAGAAAGAGATAAAAAACCAAACAAATCATAACAACATGGGATTAGGCAAGGATCCCAGCCTCAGGGCGTATAAAGTCATCTTGTAGATAAACACAAGAGGCTAATATAAATATGCCAAACAATTTATTGGAAAAGTTTTATTACAAGGGATGCTCAAATACCTGATTTGATTTTGACTCACAAGTTCCAGTATAAAATCTTTGGGACCTTTACATCTGCTAATATTAAAAAAAATAGTTAAATATTAAAACTTAATTAAATTGATTTTCTTTTGGGTTGAAGCTTCTCATTCTGAGGATAGCTCACCTTAACTTTGATCATTTATTACTTGTGTGAAGGAACAAACTAGGAGGGAAAGGCTGCATGAAAGCCATCTTACCTTCCTGAAGTGAAAATGAGCCATGCCCACAATTTCCCCACCACTAGTTTGCGTGTCTTAGATGAGGAGACCTCTAAGAGGTCATCTACACAAAGTGATACCAAAATTAAAGCAATCCGATATCACTTTTACTCAGTGCTATGGAATCCTGGGAGTTGTAGTTTTATTATTTATTTATTTATTTATTAAATTAGATTTGCTATACCGCTCTCTCTGGCGCCCAGAGCGGTTTACAGAAAGAGCAAGCACCTAAAATACATTAAAAATACAGTTAAAAATACATTAAAAACACATTAAAACAATTTAAACCCCCCAGTGAGAGGGTGCGGCAGGCCAGCTGAGATATAGTGGCGTGCCGAGGCAGGACCATGAATACAGTATGGCGGCTAATTGGCTAAGGGCCAAATGCCATTCTAAAAAGCCATGTTTTCAGCACTCTACGGAACGACAGAAGGGCCGGGATGGCCCGGATCTCCTCGGGGAGGCCGTTCCACAGAATTGGAGCGGCTGCGTAGAATGCCCTCCGCCGCGTAGTGGCCAGTCTGCAGGCTCCGATGCTGGGATCCTCCAATAAGTTGAGCCCCTCGGAACGCAGTGATCTCCCGGGCACATAAGGGGTAAGTCGCTCCCTCAGGTACACTGGCCCCAAACCATACAAGGCCTTAAAAGTTAGAACTAGCACCTTGAAGATGACCCGAATTCAATTGAAGCCAGTGCAGCTCACGCAAGAGTGGAGTCACGTGGTCAGATCTCAAGGCTCCTGAGAGCAGGGCTGCAGCGTTCTGCACCCGCTTACGTTTCCGGATCACCGACAAGGGAGGGCCAATGTAAAGCGCATTACAGTAGTCAAGCCTTGAGTTGACCGTGGCTTGGATCACCGTGGCTAGGTCGCGGCGGGAGAGGTAAGGAGCCAGACGTTTTGCCAGACGCAGATGAAAGAAAGCTGTCTTGCAGGTGCAGCCAATCTGCTCCTCCATGGACAGCTGGGCTTCCAGCCAGACCCCCAAACTTAAGTTCTTTAGCGTTCTCTGCAAAATAATGCTAGTTTCTCACCAAACTACAACTATCAGGATTACAGAGCATTGAGCCACAGCAGTTGAAGGTGTCAAACTCCATTCATTCTCCACTGTAGACAAAGCCTACATCAGAAAAGGGAAGCTGTGGGAGGCTAAGGAGGTACATTTGTTCTCCAGAAGACCTTCTATATCTACCTTATAAGAAGATCAATTATTTTGCCCAGAAATAATTTTGTCGAGCACCGGATCACGTTAAAGGTGATGGTGTTAACTTTCAAGGCCTTGTAAGGTCTGGGGCCATTGTATCTGAGGGGCCATCTTATCCCCTACCAACTCAGAGGTCACTCCGCTCTGAAGAACTGAATCTCCTCGAAGTGCCTGGTTTCAAATCCATCCGTTTAACTTCTACCCGGCGCAGAGCCTTCTCTGTGGTGGCGCCATCGATTTGGAACACTCTTCCAAGTGAAGACCTATCTTTTCTGGTTAGCCTTTCACTGCTGAGTCTGAATAACTATAATTTGTTTAATTTTAATTGATGTTTTCTCTGTTTTTATATTTTATGTGATTGTGGGCCTCTCCGAGCCCTCGGGGAGTGGCGGCATACAAGTCCAAATAATAAATAAATAAATGACTCCATACCCCCGTTAAGGACTGAAAGTATTTTCATCACATTTGGGCGGTGGGTATTTATTTTATTTCTCATATCTGGAGCGAATGAAACAGTTGTATTTCCACCAAAAATTAAAACGAAACAAAACGCAACGTTTGCAAACTTGGCATTTTATTAAATGTCCTTTGACCAGTAGCTGGCCATTTGGAGTGCTTCTGGGGTTGCTATAAGAATGTCCTCCATTGTGTATGTGGCAGGGCTAAGGTTACATTGTAATAGGTGGTCTGTGGTTTGCTCTTCTCCATACTCGCATGTTGAGGACTTCACTTTGTAGCCCCATTTCTTAAGGTTGACTCTGCATCTTGTGGTACCAGAGTGCAGTCTGTTCAGCATCTTCCAAGTTGCCCAGTTTTTTGTGTACCCAGGAGAGAGTCTATCATTTGGTATCAGTCATTGATTGAGTTTGAGTTTTAGCCTGCCATTTTTGGACTCTCGCTTGCTGAGGTGTTCCAGCTAGTGTCTCTGTAGATCTTAGAAAACTATTTCTTGATTTAAGTCATTGGCATGCTGGTTGATATCTGAACAGGTTTGGCTGCTACTTCCCAGCGGATGTCAGGTGGTGCAATACTGGCTAAACACTGTAATTTCTCAAGTGGTATAAGGTGCAACTCTCCGTAATGATGCAGCATGTCTCATTAAGAGCCACATCCACTATTTTAGCATGTTGAGATATGTTCCACACTGGGCATTGCATAGTCAGCAGCAGAGTAGCAAAACACAAGGGCAGATATCTTTACTGTATCTGGTTGTGGTCCCCAGGTTATGCCAGTCAGCTTTCATATGATATTGTTTCTAGCACCCACTTTTTGTTTGGTAATCAGGCAGTGCTTCTTGTAGGTCAGAGAATGGTCCAGGGTAACTCCCAGGGATTTGAGTGTGCTGCAATGCTCCAGTGGGATTCCTTCCCATGTAATCCTCAGAGTTTGAGATGCTAGTAAAATATATAAGATAATAATAGATCTGCTTTTAAGATTAAAGATGCCTCATGTCTGTGTTTAAGATATATGGATATATAGTTAATGGAATCAGCTGGTTTTCCCAAAAAAGAGATGCTGCTATCTGCTTTTATTAGGCATGGATTAGAATCAGATGGTTTTCACCTACAGCTATAGAGAGCTTCTGTTCAACCATTTCAAAGCTCCCTGCTTGAGTGGTGATGGCACGATCGTCAGCATAGATGAAACTCTCTGTCTCTTCTGGCAGTGGCTGGTCATTTGTGTAACAGTTGAACATTGATGGAGCAAGCATGATCCCCTGAGGCAGGCTGTTCTTCTGTTTTCGCCATCTGCTTCTTTGACCCTGGAAATCAACAAAAAAGCTCCTGTTTTGTAGCAGATTTCCTATGAGGGGTGGGTAGGAGAGGCATGGAGTAATTTAGACCCAAGAGAGAGCTTTGTTAACAACAGGAAGTCGCTCGAATTGATAAATGGCCCAGATAAGGCCAAAGATATGTGGCAAAATGTCTCCTGCCCCCATTGAGCTATAGATATATGTTTTATTGCTTTTTAATAGGATGCAATGGGGGTCACAAGATGTCTCCTTGGCTTACAATCAACCAATGATCCACCTCTTACCACCCCTACTCTAGATGACTACATGTATATTGATTTTGATGTGATTAGTCTGGCCTCTAGGTTTGGACCAAACAAGATTCCAACCTCTTCAACTCTAATTTGTGAATACCACAAACATCCTTGGTCAATATTAATTGTTATGTCTCTCTTATGATTGATTATCAAAAAAGAAGTCAGTTAAATGACATTTCACTTTCTCTGTAGGGTTATCCCAGTAATTACTGGCACACCATAATAGTGGGATTTGTAGTACTATCCTTGGTCACTGGCAAACCATGCCAAGGAACAATAGAAAGTTCTAGAAAATGCATATGTGAGAAACTCTGCGCAGCAAAACTGTGCCAAGCTTGAGACGCCTGCCAGCCATTCATTACCAAGGTCTTGCTGACAATGTAATCAGTAAAAATGTTTCAGAACATGTTGCTCTTCTCACTGATCATGCCAATAAAGGAATAGGGAAATAGTTCCCTCATAGATGCTGCATCTCCATCTTGTCTCCGTCTGATTTCATTCTCCTGGCAATCCTACATTTCTCAAAAATGACTCTCATTCTTTGTGGGAAGACCTCCTAGTAGCAAATTTTTGTCCAGAAATTCCAGACAATGAATAAACCAATACAAAACCCATCTGAAATCTACATCATGGATTTAGCATTATAATTCCAATGACTCTGCACATTGTTCCCTTCCATTACCCCCCAGACTTCCTGGGTTGCATCAGGAAAGCATCACACTTAGGATATCCATTGACTTTCCATTAGGACCTAAAGCTGGGTTCACAGTAACCTCCAACAAAACTATAGGAGATGCATCATTTTTACAGATGCATTGGAAACTATTTGAGCCCCACTCACTAGCCACTTCTACCAGCTGTTTCTGCCTTCAAGTAAGCATGTGAGGTGGAGAGATGGGAATCCATAGGCAATGGAATAGGTTGTGTGGAAAAAATGGGAATAGAGGTCAGTCCAAGGTTCAGTAACTTAATTCAGGTTCAAATATGCATCGAGCCTATTTTCCAATTCTATCCTATTTCAAATTAAGTCCAGTAGGGTTTCTCCAACAATAGGTCAGGGATGAAGAACATGTGGCCCTCCAGGTGGTGTTGATGCACTGTAGTTCCCAGCATGCCTCGCCCTTGGCTATGCTAGATAGGATGAGGGAAGTTCCAGTCCGGCAACCTCCCAGGCACCAGATGTTCCCATTCCTGATCTGAGAGCTGTAAAATCAAATTAATAAAACAGCTCAAACTTTTGTTCTAATGAAAGAAAGACAAGGAAGATAACTTTTTGTATGATTTTGATTCAACTTTATATCTGAATATGCACAGTAAGATTTAGTTTGGCCAGAGGATTCCAGAGTACAAAATGCATTCTCTGTACCTCTCTCATTTGTGCTCCTGTTTTGGCAAGCCACCAACGGCATTGGGTCTTATCCAAAATGCTCTTCAATCATAAAACCATATGGCAGTGAAGGGAATCATTCACTTTAAAAACAGACGTGTGGGCACCAACACCACCAGCAATTTATACAATAGATTTAAATAAACATTGCAAAAGAGCTGCTATTACATTTTATCACTAGCCTACTGAGTCCTCACCGCCAACTGGGTTTCTCTGAATGACAATTAACTAAACATCTGATTGAAGGAGAGGAGGAGAAAATTCAATGAGTAGGTGTGTTTCACAAAAGAAGATGTTCAGTGTGCTACAGCAGTTGTTGAGGTTGTTGCTATTGAAGATGTTGGTTTATTTTCTATTGTCTCCCACCAAACATAACAAAGTTAAACAAATACATTTGGCCCTCCATATTTGTAGAGTTGACATTTGTGAATTTGATTATTCATAGCTTTGATTGAGATGTCATGCTGGATAACTTACAAATGCCTAGAGATAACATCACCCCAGGGAACACATCTCCAGGGACTTCTAGGTCCTCTAGAGCAGTGGTTCTCAACCTGTGGGTCCCCAGTTGTTTTGGCCTACAACTCCCAGAAATCCCAGCCAGTTTATCAGCTGGATTTCTGGGAGTTGTAGGCCAAAACACCTGGGGACTCACAGGTTGAGAACCACTGCTCTAGAGTGATACCATGGTCACTTTCAGCTGGTAGGAGAAATTGTGAGTTGTATGATTAACCTCACTTGGTGTCATTGCTTGTGGGTTCCTCACACACAGCTTGAACCTCCTGCACCCTGGTCCAGTCCATCTCTGGCTCTTCATCCGAAGTACTCCCTTCACTCTGACTCCCATCCTCCCCAGGGAAGCCCTCAAAAGACTCCTCATCAGTAGGCTCTGTAAGTATTTGCCTTATTCTTTTGCACTGAGAGATCTCCTCTGTACTTTGTTCACGAGTAAGCCTTTTGTTTCCCCTCTGAGGCATAGAATGGCTATCATCAGCCCCACCCAGTTCCATACTACTGCTAGATGCTGAAGAATCAGCCCCACCCAACTCTCTACTACCAGGAGCAGCAAGAGCCTCAGGCTCTACTACAACACTTTATCACACAAAAGGTGGCAAACCTACACTGAAGTAGGACCATCACCAGTGGTGTTGCCTTTTTGCTGATCTGCCACCTCCCCATGACAAATCCATCCTCTACTATTGACAGGGAAACCCATAAATAATCTTTGATCATATCACGGTCCGGTCACTTAACCTGGTGAACCTCGATCCATTTCTCTGCTGGCATTCTAGCATAGAAGTGACGTGAGAGGATAGAATTATCCTGCTCTCTCACTTTTACTTGTTTCCCATCACTGTAATTTTAAAAAGCCTACATTTTGCTGGAATTGTAAAGTGGCTTTACATATATTTTTAAAAGAAACAGAGCAGCAGAACTACAGAATACTTTACAGAAAGTATGGGCATGGGATCACAAAATGGTAAGTAGTTGGAGTGGCAATATTACACAGAAATGTGGTGGTGGTGGTAATCATCCCAATAAGTTATTTCTATATCCAAACACAGGAATGTCATGAGACGGCAGCATCAGGCAATAAAATTCAGAGTAGACACATGGAACCATTTTTTTTTTAAAAAAAATAGTGAATAGGGAAATACCAATGATTATGGGATTTCCGTATTCCTGCATAGTAGGGGGTTAGGCTGGATGGCCCTTCTGGTCTCTTCCAAGACTATGATTCTATAATTCTATGATTCTGTGATTCTTTTATGTGTGTTCTTCTAGCAATTAACATTTGAATTTAGACTAAAAGATGAGACAATATGTAAAGGCTCTTTATTCTACTATGTGTAAGTTTTACATCACTATATGAAAAAGATGCTTCTTTGGCAGTACTATTGAAAATGTAGGCACCATTTCCTGGCACGCATCTGGACCCCTTAGCTGTGCAACCTTTCCAGAAGGAGCAAAGCAGCAAAAACTGCCTCAATTATAGATGGCCTGCTGGATGTTAGATTAGGCATCTGCTCTGCTGTGAAGCTAAACGCTACAACATAGGGGTGGAATGACTCTTTTCAGTCAGGGTCTGAGGTTACTGTAATCCCTTTTGATTCTTCTGAAAGTGTGACCAGCCATGTGTTTGGAGTTACAAGTGAATGCAAATCCATCTGCGTGAAGAGTGCTGAACAGTCACACCATTCTTTTCTGGCGTCTGGTTTTCATTCTTCTTTTTTTCTTTTTAAAAAAATCATCATTATAGAAATAAATGGCAGGTGATTTAAATATATATATATTTAAAGATGGTGTGTCCTCATAGTGAGGTTTTGGCTCATAAGCTTTTGAGTTACTAAATGCCAGACTTGAGCAAAATCCTGTTGTTTATAATAGTGGGATGGGGATTTCATTTTTGTTCATTTAGAAAAGGATTTGGCAAAATGCATACACTTTTTTTCTATTCTGAATTAGAAAGTTCTTACGACTTAAATAAAGGAATTAATGTAGGAGAAACCACAACTAGGAGATTCATTCATTGAAAGTCAGAGCTTTGATTGCAAAACTCTTGAAGATTTCATTTAGAAGTGCTTTACCATGTTGGTATTATTAGATTCATGTTTCCTCTTCTTTTTTCTATGAGGCCTCTCCTTCCCTGTATTTCTATATTGCTTCCTAGCTCACAAAGGCTTCCAAAACAATGTATAACCCACAACGAATATAAAGCTCTCTCTCTCTCTCTCTGTCTCTGTCTCTCTCTCCCTCCCCCACAAACAACCACACAAAGAACCTTTAAAACACACTAAATATTATTTACCATTCTTAAAATGCAAAGACAACCCCTAAATATGAAAGTTAAACATACATCTAAGGCCATGTATAACAACACTGTTTGAAGCTCAAAACAGGTGGAGCCTACAAAGATCATCTGAATCTGACCAAAGTACCTGTTAAGGAGCTGAATGACATTAATAGAATCATAGAGTTGGAAGAGACCTCATGGTCCATCCAGTCCAATTTTCCTGCCAAGAAGCAGGAAAATTGCATTCAAAGCACCCCCGACAGGTGGCCATCCAGTCTGTTTAAAAGCCTCCAAAGAAGTAGCATCCGCCACACTCTGGGGCAGAGAGTTCCACTGCTGAACAGCTCTCACAGTCAGGAAGTTCTTCCTAATGTTCAGATGGAATCTTTTTTCTGGTAGTTTGAAGCCATTGTTCCATGTTTACCTGAGTCTGAAGATTCTGATTTTGTACCATTCACCCCATTGCTATCAGGCTCCCTGGTCGAGATCACAGAACTATTTATTTATTTATTTTATTATTTATTTCAGGATTTTACCCCGCTCTTCTCAACCCCCGAGGGGGGACTCAGAGCGGCTTACAGTACGGCACAATTTGATGCCACATCATACAGTATAAAACCCCAAAACCCCACAACAATTAAAATACATTAAAACACATTAAAATACAGTTCCATCAGCAACATACACAGTCATTCCAAGTTAAAAACAATATTCACTCCATAAAAACATTGGCCCTCTTCATCCATTCCATTAAAATCCCCATCTAACATGCTGTTAGTGCTGGTGTGCAAACGCCTGGTCCCAAAGCCAGGATTTTACCTTTTCCTGAATGCCAGGAGGGATGAGGTGGACCGTACCTCCATAGGGAGCGCATTCCACAGGCGGGAGCCACCGCCGAGAAGGCCCTGTCCTCGTCCCCACCAACCGCATTTGAGAAGTCGGTGGAAGCGAGAGCAGGGCCTCCCCGGATGATCTTAGGTTACGGGGTGGGACGTAGCGGCCGATGCGTTCGGACAAGTAAGCTGGGCCAGAACCGTATAGAGCTTTAAAGGTCAAAACCAGCACTTTGAATTGAGCCCGGAATTGGACAGGCAGCCAGTGGAGCTGACACAACAGGGGGGTGGTATGCTCCCTGTATGTAGCTCCCGTTAGTAATCTGGCTGCCGCCCGCTGGACTAATTGCAATTTCCGAACTGTCTTCAAAGGCAGCCCCACTTAGAGTGCGTTGCAGTAATCTATTCGGGATGTGACCAGAGCGTGGACGACCGTAGCCAGATCAGACTTCCCAAGGTACGGGCGCAGCTGGCGCACGAGTCTCAACTGTGCAAAAGCTCCCCTGGCCACCGCTGAGACCTGGGGTTCCAGGCTCAGCGATGAGTCCAGGATCACTCCCAAGCTGCGAACCTGTGTCTTCAGGGGGAGTGTAACCCCATCCAACACAGGCTGTAACCCTATGCCCTGTTCGGCCTTACGACTGACCAGGAGGACCTCTGTCTTGTCTGGATTTAGTTTCAATTTGCTAGCCCTCATCCAGTCCAACACAGCAGCCAAGCACCGGTTCAAAGTCTGGACAGCCTCCTTGGTGACAGGTGGGAAGGAGTGACAGATCTGGACATCATCTGCGTACAGATAACACCTGACTCCGAAACTCCGAATGATCTCTCCCAGCGGTTTCATGTAGAACTAGTGTTGGAATTGGTGTTAGTGTTGCCAAAATTCAAAAGTCTAATTTGGGACCAGATAATTCTATCCATGCAAAACATGCAACTGCAAATTTGTGTCCAATCAAATATTCAGGCTGCAAGAGGTCTAACTCAAGCACCTTCCCCCATAAATCAGATTCTAGAGCCTTCAATTTTCATGCTTTTAACAAGCATTTCACAGATAAAATCCATAGTGAGATGTGGGTAAGAAATAAAACAGATATATTAGTTTTAATGCAACTCCTGCCACTGCTGAAAGTTGGGCATTCTGGGCATCATTTTAAACACCCACATGGAAGCATTGTCAGCTGATGTCTCCTATATCAATGGGGCAGATTTTTGCTAGTGTTAAAGGAGTTATTTACGTTGTGAATACTATCTAGAAATAGGGTTCAGCACTATGGAGAGTTCCTTGAAAGTCTGGTTCACCCTTTCTTAGGACATATTTGACATACTTCCTAGTGCAAATTAGACTTGAGCCCCGGATCTGTTTTTAGCCATTCCCTTTGGCCAATTCGGCATCTTTTGTTTGAGCCAGTATCTGTAATGACAAGGACCCAGTTGTCATGGATTTCCATCCAAAAAAGAGCCACGTGGCAAATGATCACTGATCCTCCTCCCCTATTTGGCACCACAGTTGAACCTTTTTCATTTTTTTTATTTTCCTGATTCTTTTTATTTAGTGGGACTGAATGGGAGTTGGGGACCTGAGGGACAGTAGGTGGGATGCACATTTGGGAGCTTGTAGAATCACCTTTTTACCTTTTTTTCTCCTTCCCTTCCTCTTCAGAAAATACTTCTAAAAAATTATTATTATTGTTAATAATAATAGTAATCCCAGCAAACAAAAAGAGAACTCTACCTCTCCTCTAGAGTAGAAAGTAGATACAGCTTTAAGGAAGCAAAATCCCAAGCAGAAAGACGATTGCAGGCAAGAGAGGGGATTTTTAAAGTAGTCCAGGGAGGATAGCTGCACTGAGCTCCAGCTCATCGCTTTTTCTTCCCTGGGCCTCCTTTAAAATGCCTTGGAAAACTGTGTGGCATACTGCTGGTGCTGGGAGAGAAAGCGTGCACACCCGCCTCTCCTTTAAAGTAGAAACAGCTTTAAGAAGCATTAAACCCAATTTCCTCCTCTACAAACAGAAGGGAAAGGGTCCAGAAAGATTGGTATCTTAACTCTGATGCTTTAAAAAAATCCAGGTCTTAATGAAGGTTATGTAAGGGGAGCCTGTGGGAAGTCACTCTCCCCATAATGGGCTGGATAAGATAGGGTGCTTTCTTGATCCCATTGCTGACACCCAGGCTCCCTTGAAGGATAGAAAGGAAAGGCTCCCAGGAGAAAGGGGAGCCTCGTAAGTTCCCCATTTCCTCCAATGGGCCAAAAAGAGCTGCCTTTTTCAAATGTGGAACAAAAACACCCATTTGGCAGTGAGCCCATTTTTGAGAGACACATGAAAATGGATATGGGGTGCTTCCAATACCTGGCAAGCAGAAATGGATAACTATTCACCGGATATACACAAGCCTGGTACACATGGATATAATCCCATCAGAAGATAGATTTTTTTCCCAAGGGGCCACACAGGAGCCAAAAATATTATGGAGGGCCGCACCTAAAGGCGGAACTACATTCTAATCTACATTATTTATTTATTTACTATATATTACACATCATTAATATTAACATATTAATATATCAAGAAATATTCATATATTATTAGAATTAATATCATAATTATTATATTATAGTATATATATATAGACATTATAATATATTGAAATTGTAATATAATATAACATTCTATTATTTATTCTATTATTATATTATAAAATAATTATAAAATAATAATAAAAACCACTAAAATAAAATAAAATAAAATTCAAGAAGACAAGGTGCGAACCAAGATGGAATGGCACAATGGACCCAGCCCAGAGTATGGCAAAGTGGACCCAGCTGCCGCAGCAGAGGAGAGCAGCGCAGCAGGCGATTGAAGCTGCAGACCTCCACCCGCTCTCGCCCCCAGCTGTTCCCCAGCTGATCGCCCTGCCATGGAGTGCCTGCCATCCCTGGAGGCGATCTGGGCCTGCAGGGGGAGCAGTCAGCGATCTGAGGTGGCTGATCGCCCTGGCGACCCGGAAGACGATCAAGTCTTCCAGGTCGCCAGGGAGATCAGCCCCCCGCAGGTCGCCGAGTGCTCCCGCTGCAGGCCCGGATCGCCTCCAGGGATGGCAGGCACTACAAAGCCGCCGCTCCTTCGGCCTTTCTGCCGACACAGGCTCCACAGAACCCGCGATGGGATGGCGGCAGCGGCACCCCTTCCTCTTGGCCCCACCCCTGACACCCTTTTCCCCGGGCCGGACAGAATCAGCTGCTGGGCTGCATCTGGCCCGCGGGCCGTAGGTTGCCCACCCCTGGGATAGAAGATACATATGTGTGATTGGTGCCTTATAAGTTCCTTCTAACTGTCCATGGCTGATAAAAAATGTCCTGTGAACAGAATTTTTGTACCCACAAAATTTACACAAAAATACATTTGCATTTTCATGTGTCCTTTAAACAGTTTCACTTGTAAGAAACATGTAAACATTATAGAAAGTAAAACATACAGTGTTGTCCACTCGGATGTTTCTGTCCCTGAACTTGTATAAAATTTTTGCAACGCATTCCAGGTTTTCTGTGCATTCTGCAAACATCGCCCTGTCTGACAAGTGATTTTGGGAAACTGAATACTTAATGGTGAGAATCAAAGCTAATTTTGTCCTTTTGATGTTGCAATGTTTAAATATTCCCCCTTCTAAGAAACTATGTTTTACACGTAGTCCGGAGGGTAGTATTCTCTCTCTCTCTTTCTCAAAGTGCTAATTCACAAGCAAGCTAATTTGTCCTGACTATTATCACAATTGATTTCGGTCCCTACAAAGCAGCCAATAACTTTAATAAAGAAGGCTGCAGCTACCCAATCTCATCTAGTTAATAAATTGCATTGAAAGCCTTAGAATGAATGGCTCTCACATGCTACCAACAGACAGAATTGCCATCATGTAGTGTTATCACTACTGTACAGGTACAATTAAAATGTGTGTTATGCATGAAGCTGCTAGGTCATTACTAGTGCTGACAAACACAATTAGAAAGGTGCTATTGTGCAGAGCGTGGCTGAAAAATCAGTCTGTTTGTATGCAGCTTTAGGTAGATTGCTTGCTGGGATGCAAAATATTGAACCAGTGGGTGATTAGACAGCTAAGCAAACAAAGGATCTCAGCCTACCAGAAGACAGTATGAATAGTAGGCAAGTTAAGGATAGGTCCTCCAAAGCAAGATGGATACCCTTCTTTCAGCAATTTGGTTCATTAAAATATTGATTTTATTAGGTACACAGATTGAAAGCTCTACTCAATTGTCTATTGTGTTTTTCCGATGCATGTGAGTATGCATCTCAATTTATTAGCTTATCTTCTCTTGCATGATGCAGAGGTCCACCATTGATCTTGGAAATCAAATTGTTGAGGAGGAATCTACACAATAAGTATGCAGCCAAAAACCCTACCAGCATAGGAATCCGAAGCTAAAGAACCCTTGAAATATAACCACTTTTGTTTAAAAAACGTTCTACCTTATTCTGTAAAAGTAAAATATTGTAGTCTTACCAACTGGAAGTCCTTCCTAATCTGTAGTCAACATCTACCATCTTGTCATTTCAATCCTTTAGTTTCATTCCTGTTCTTTTTAGCTCCAGGTATATGTTTGCTCTACCTTCCATAGGTTCCCTTCAGATGCTTATGGATGGCTTCAACAATAAAGTGACTCACTGTTTTCCCCTTTGTGCAATGTGGTGAAATACATCTATTTTCAACCAAAAAATGTTCCATGTGTTGTTGAAGGCTTTCACAGATGGAATCACTGGGTTGTTGTAGGTTTCTCAGACTGTATGGCCATGTTCTAGAAGTATTCTCTCTTGACGTTTTGCCTGCATCTATGGTAGGCATCCACACTAGACGCAAGCTCTGCGGGACCTAATGACCTTCCGCAGGTCCTGTAAGACCTGGCTGTTCAGGCAGGCATTTGGTGCTTGACTGGTGCCTGTTATAACTTGCCACCCTGCCGCGTCGCTGCCAGTAGTGTTATGTGCTTGATCTATTGTGGTTTTATTGTAGGGGGTGGGGATTTTTAATGGTTTTATGATGTTGTATTTCTATGTGTTTTAACTTGGTATGTTTTATGTGCTGTAAACTGCCCTGAGCTTCGGATAGGGCGGTCTATCAAGCCGAAATAATAAATAAATAACATGGCCATACAGCCCGAAAAACTTACAACAATCCAAAAAATGTTCCCCTTGTGAAGAAAAAAATGTTTACTACAAAGGACAGGGCCTAAACCAGGGGTGCTCACACTTTTTCAGCATGCGAGCTACTTATAAAACAACCAGGTCAAAATGATCTACCTCCCCACTACTCAGAGAGCCATAAAAGCAAAATATTTGGAAATTTATTTCAGTGAGAGCCATATAATATATTTTAAGACTGAATTCAACTAAATGTGAGTATAAGAAGCCCCTGAATTTATTCATAATAATGATGATAATATTCATTCAGCCTCTGCTAATAATAATAACAACAATAATAATAACAACAGGTTCCTGGAGTAGAAGGAGACCTCCAAGGGCCATCCAGTCCAACCTCCTTTTGCCATAAGGGGAAAACACAATCAAAGCATTCCTCACAGATGGCCATTCAGCCTCTGATATAATAATAATAACAACAACGAGTTCCTAGTATAGGAGGAGACCTCCAAGGGCCATCCAGTACAACCTCCTTCTGCACCTGGGTGGCGTTGGGAGCCTGTGGGGCAGAACTGAGCCTTCCTCCCGCCCTGCCTGCGATCTACCAGGACACCCTACGCCAGTGTTTCCCAACCAGTGTGCCGTGGCCCACTAGTGTGCCGTGAGCGATCATCAGGTGTGCTGTGGGAAATTGGAACCTTCAATACCCTTTCTTCCCCCTCCTGTCGAACACTTTTTCTTCTCTCCCTTCTTCCCAGCCTCGTTCTGCTCGCTTTGTGTCTTTCTGCCATTCCTGGCAGGATATCTATGTTGTGTTCATCGAAACAGGCCCAGGTTTCACACTGAGTGTATAAATACATTTAAAAACATATTAACTGTATGTATTATTGTGTTATAGTGTCCTTTTGTGTCATTTTGGTTGTTGGTGTGCCACAGGATTTTGTAAATGTAAAAAATGTGCCACGGCTCAAAAAAGGTTGAAAAACACTGCCCTACGCGATCTACCAGTAGATCGTGATCCATTTAATGAGCACCCCTGACCTAGACCAATGGTTCTCAACCTATGGGTCCCCAGGGCTTTTTACTTTCAACTCCCAGAAATCTCAGCCAGTTTACCAGCCATTAGGACTTCTGAGAGTTGAAGGCCAAAATATCTGGGAACCCACAGGTTGAGAACTACTGCCCTAGATCATTCAACCTCAGCCAAACATGTCACATACGCCACTTGGGAAAGTGGAACTTAAGGACCATACCATACCATTGTGTTAGGAGAAACCTTCGCAGAGGCCAATTTTGGAATGTCTCTGGGGATACCATTGAAATCTAGGGCATCATGCTGGGTCTGGCTTAGGTCAGTCATTCCCAAAAGTCATTATTCTCAGAGAGCTACTTGGTACTCCTTGGGGAAATGAGCCAGTCTACAGCAAAGTCCTGATAGACACAAAGGTTCATGTCACATACCTTCCCTCACAGACAGAGATAATTGTTCGTGTCAGAAAAGGGCAGGAGGTTTCCCACAGATGTCAAGGTTGAAGCACATTGGAAAGGAAAGGCAGAAATGTTGAGCGCAGTTGAAGGGGCCCCTTTCAGTGGAGAAATGTAAAACCTTTAGTTCCCTCAGGCCTGTCAGTCAAACAGTAAATGAATAAATAAAGAAGGAAGGAGCCCTAATACTCCTGAATGATATGGATGAGCTGCATCTAAGCTCACAAAGGCTGGAAAATGCAGCAGCACACCTTCACAAGTGGTAAGATCCATCAAATCAAATATAGTTCATGTGAACATTTATCACTTTAGCATGTTTTCCTTTTCCAGAGTCAACATCTAATCTATACATGTTTCCATCTATTTCTGGGTTGTTTTCTTTTTTAAAAAATATGGGTGAAAGTGTGTGAATGTATATGCACCTTTTCCATGTTGGGCATATTGTTTCCTCCCTATTGACTAAATCATGTTTTCCCTCCATTTCTGTACCATTTCAATGTGCAATTTTTCTTTGTGCCTTTTTAAATGTGTTTATTTAATCAGATGTGTCCACAACCATCTGGTAATATGCTGCCTCAGAATGCAGTAGTTTTGTCTTCTGTGAAGGTTGATAGTCATTTTGATTTTGTATCCCTGCCTGGCAGAATTGGGTTGGACTGAATAAACCATGTGGTCTCTTCAGTTCTGTTTCTTTGATTCCAATACACAAAGTATATCCAGTAAACATTAGGCATGGTTAGGTCCAGTCGGAATCTTTATAATTCCAATTAAATTTGGATCAAATTCCTTTTTGAAGCAATTTCGAAACGATTTGGGAACCCGTTTGCCATTTCGAAGCCACTGTCACCATCTTTGTTCTGACAAACGAAGTGAATTGAAAACGACCCAGCGTTTGGAGGCAAGCAGCAGCTTGCATGTTGGGATGCTTGCCTCCAGCCAATGAGGGGAATCCATGTGGGAAGGGGCGGGGTTTCAGCACGGTAGCCATTGCCCTTTAAAAAGGCCCATGCATGCCTTGTGGGCTCATTGCGAGCCAAGGATGTGAACGGGAAGGGACTAGGCAGGCTGCTTGGGTGGGAAAGGTGCCACAACACTGCTTATCAAGGGAACAACAGGGTTGGGAACAAATAATTTCCTTGGGGAACCACACCATACTTTCAAGGTGTTAGTTCTTACTTTCAAGGTCATACATGGTCTGGGGCCAGTGTACCTACAGGATTGCCTTATTCCATATAACTCTCCGAGATCACTCCGCTCCGAAGATCAGACTCTTCTTGACATCCCTAGTGTGAAGTCTTTCCACCTGACTTCAACAAGGCACAGGACATTTTCTATCATTGCCCCGGTCCTCTGGAATATGTTGCCATCAGTAATGCAGGCCCTGCGAAATTTAGTCACCTTCCGTAGAGCCTGCAAAATGCATTTGTTCAGACAGGCTTTCGAAAGCTTATGACTTAACTGTGTTTTCATTTGCTGTTTTATGTATTATTGCACTCTATGTTTTATCCATTGTCTGCTTTCACTGAGCTATGTTGTAAACCGCTCTGACCTTTGGGAGTGGTGGTCTACAAATCCAAATAAATAAATAAATAAATAAATAAATAAATAAAATACAACTTTGGAGGCCCCTTCCTCTGCTTGGGGTTACACGTTGTACTTTTGGGAACAAGAAATCTCCTATAGTCTGATAATAATTTCCTTGGGGAACCACGCCATACCACTTTGGAGCCCCCTTTCTCAACTTTGGGGTTAGACGTACTTTTGGAAACAAGAAATCTCCTAATCTAATAATTTTCTTGGGGAACCACACAATACCACTTTGGAGTCCCCTTTGCCCGCTTTGGGTTACACATTGTACTTTTGGAAATGCTGGCCAATGGTGGGCAGCCACAACTTGGAGGGCCGAGTTGGGACGCTGCCGTCCACAGGGCAGTCAAGATATCGGACCCATTTCTTCTTCTCTTTTTCTCCCTCTCACACTAACCCCCCTTCTCCCCCCCCTCTATTCCCTTCTTACCCCATCCTACCTTTGATATCCCCTTTTCCTCACAACTCACTTTTTTTCTCTCACCTCTTTTCTGACTATTATTGTTTTTATTACTATGATTGTAAAACTATTCAATAAAAATTATTCAAATCAAAGATATCGGACCTCTGGAGATTCCTCCCTCCTGATCTGGGAGGATGGGGCCGGGTCGAACAGTGGCCTGGCCTCCGCTTGTCTAGGATCAAGCAAATGTAATAAATTAATTTAATGTTATGAGATAAATTCTATTTTCTCATATTCAGAGAAGTGTGCCCTAGACAAATATGAAAACAGAGATAGATTTAAATTTTCCAGAAAAATCCTGGAGGCAGCACATTTCTTCTTCTTGTAATATTTCTTATTAGATTACTATAATCACTTTAAAAATTGTCAAGAACCCAGGTATCTTCTAAACACGTTGAAAGTTAATATGCTGACAGAGGATAATGTTTTCTACCACTGTGGTACATTTTGTCAGTACTGGTCTGAAAATGAGGTAAAGGGAATCCCCCAAGTTTTGCCTGTCCTGTTTGCAGTTTTTCGTGTATTGCACAATCGTGCCTGCCATTAACGAAGCAATTCGGAATTTTTGGAAAATTCCGACCTTTTTTTTCAGGGAAAATTTCAGAAATCACATCCGAATTGAATTGCCAGTGCCCCCTACATCCAAAACGAGTTTTGAACCATTTTTTCCTTGATCAAACAAGCCTAGTAAACATCTATTCTGGACAGTGCTGACCAGAAAAGATAACATCATAGATACTTCTCATTTTCCTACCTTTTCAATTGCAGGGTTGTTGGTCCACTTTCTCTAGTGAAATAGCAGGTTTCTATCAAAGGCATCATCACATCTGTGGGCCAAAAATAGATTACTTGAAGCATGTCACTTCCAGTTGTGTGATATCATAATCATCCTTTATAGGATAGGGCAAACAGAGGCTTGGGTGATCATCTATCAGTAATACTTTGATTGTGTATTCCTCTGTGACAGGGCATTGGAAAACATGGTCCTTGTGGTCTCTTCCAATGCCATGATTCCATGAGGTCAGGATCCAGACTGATATACAAGGGAATAATCCTCTACTCTGGGTTCTTTCATGTTACGAAGCATCCTACAAAACCATGAGATTTGCACTAGAGCAGGCACCCTCAAACTGTGGCCCTCCAGCTGTTTGGGCCTCCAACTTCCAGAAGCCCTAACAAGCTTGTCCAATTGTCAGGAATTCTGAAAGTTGAAGGCCCAAACAGCTAGAGGGCCGCCGTTTGAGGATGCCTACACTAGAGCTTTCTGGCTTGAAATTCCGATCTTTCCCCCTGAACTGCAGCTCACAGGATTCCATAGGATAAGACAATGGAAGATAATGCACAATACTATAATTGTGTGGAGTGAAAAGGCCCTAATGAAGGGGAAACTGTATCTCACCCACTGAATGTGGCCCCCGAGAGTATTTTTGTGGCTCCATGGACCCTAGCTCTCTCATTTAATGGAAATGTCTTTCTCTGGCCCTCCTGCGGGGCAGGAAGAAGTAATTTTGTCATGCTTTTCAACCTTGGAATGTTTTAGTTTCATCAAAATGGAAAATCACTCCCAGTTTACCATCTTTTTTGTGAAAAGACCTTTCTTGGGCTGAAAACAGTTTAGATGGTGGTACGAGTGAGAAATAAAAGCTGTCCTCATGTCCTCAGCAGTCTAGAAAGTGAGCTTTTAGAGCTAAACAAAATTTTGCATTGTCTTTACAGGTCAGACAGGGTTTTTGGCCTTGTAAGACATGTGACAGGCAATTTTTCAAAGCTGTTCCACTTCCATACTACAATTTGGTCGGTTCCCCACAACTGCCCCCAAGTTGTCATTTGGCACAGAATTTCCTAATAAAACTAATGTGATTACTTTTTTTGCTGGTGGCTTGAATCCGTCTATGTGATTGCCGCTTTTAGTTAGTATTTTATTACTTTCTGTTTTTAATAATGCAGTCCCTAAGTTTATTGTAATCTGGCCTGAGGTGCAGTCACAACAGGTGTTGGAATGTAAATATTTTGAAAGAAGATCAAATGAAGCAAAATGGTGTTTCAAGTGTTTACTTATGATAGTCCTGCAGATGTTTGGAGAAATGATACAATCTGATTGCTTGTGGAGTGCAATGCACCATGTTCTACATAGCTGGCATTTGTTGAGGAAGGTGTGACCCATTGATTTGGCAGTGGGAGGAAAACACTAAGCATCCCTTTCTGGAGGGAAGCAGAAGCAGATGGAGAGTCCACCACTTACTGAAGCAATTCATTCCACTATTTAACAACTCTTACAGTAAACAAGTTTTCCTTAAAGTTTGGGTAGATTTTTCTTATAATTTACATTTATTGGATTGTGTTCTAGTTGCTGGACCAGTCCAAACTGGCTCCATCTTCTGCATGATCTCCTTTCAGATACCTCTCAGACGTCTTTTGTGCCCAGATTGAACATATTGTCCACTAAAAGACTTGGTATTCAGACCTTTCACCATGTTGGCAATGAACATATTCCAATTTATTATTATCGTTCTTAAGATGGTATGCCCATAGCTGTATATAGTATGCCAGGTGATGCATACAGCTTCCAAAGCAGAATAGAGTGATATGACTACTTTCCTTAATCTGGGCACTATGTTTCTTTTGGTACAGCCTATAATTGCACTGGATTTTAAAGCTGCGACTCACATTGTTTA
This sequence comes from Anolis apletophallus, assembly GCA_030556195.1. Taxonomy (NCBI): domain Eukaryota; kingdom Metazoa; phylum Chordata; class Lepidosauria; order Squamata; family Anolidae; genus Anolis; species Anolis apletophallus. Next base: position 198,875,725 of record JARBWK010000002.1, read on the forward strand.
TTCATGCTTCACTAAGCCCTCCTAGATCTTTTTCACATGTTCCGCTTTCTTGCCACATATTGCCCACCCTATATTTGCTCCCCAACCACAAAAATAACAAGTCAACACAACAGTTTGGGTTAAACTATGGTCAACTTTTATTAATGTTACCTATCAACCTCTATGTGGCCTACCAACCAATTTAAAGGACACGGACATGGTATGTAATAAGCTGGCAGTGGCCATCCAAGACCTACTCCTCAGCTATGATGGGGAGATGCCAGAGTCCCCAGATACAACAAACTGTTGATTCCAGAGTGACCATTCAGGGAAACAAATGGAAAGTTCAGTCCCACTTCCAGAAGATATTGAGACCAGAACTGTCCCCACTCAAGGCCATTTTGATTCACCCTCATCTTGGTTGTTTACACCACATATGAGGGTTTCCGTTCATGTTCCACACCACAGAGGGGGTGCTTTAGGTACACATTGGGATGTAAACCTTTCCCTGTTTTCCCATAAGATTGCCTTTTTAAAGCCCACATACCAAATTGGCCCTGATTGAACAGTGTATGGCAGGGGAACCCCCCTAGGGGAGGGCCTAGAAAATAGGGGGGAATTCCTACCCAGCCTCAATGATGTCCCTTAAGGTGCACTGTTAATGGGCAGGAGGGTAGGTCAGTGCTGGAAACAATAATGGAGAGCAGGTGGAGTCATGCTCCACCCCCACAAAGTCCTGGCAGGAACTATTTTCTTGCTCTCTCTTTGGCGAAAGAGAGCAAAAAGCCCACTCCTCTCATTTTTTCTGCACCTCAAAGCCTATCCTGCAGTCCCTTAACTGGATTGCTGTCTCCAAATGTGTGGAGGGTACCATGCTCCTGCCAATGTTGATGTAAGATTTATTTACATATTCAATTGTGTTCTATACAAAATGGAGGGGGGGGATCATGATAGATGATAGAACTAGATGACCTTGTGATCCTATAAGATATGAAATAGGAGAAAAGGGAAAAGCTGACTGATAGTTTTAGTTGGGGTTGGAGGTTGTTAGGAGATAGAAGCAAGGAGATTAGAGTTCAGGATGAGTGAGCAGAGTGAAGAATGGGCTCAAATGGCAACTCTGAATGAGAGGAAAATTTAACAAATACTCCAAATATGATTGAAAATATTTTTCTTGAGAAATGATGTTCAGCAGAATTTTGGGCTGATGAGAATCTTTACAGTTTGGAGCTTTTTCACACAAAATTTGTAAGAGGCTGTTTTGCACAGAAAACAGTATTTCAAACAGAAAATGCTGCTTTCTAGGCAAAAATAATACCACATACAAGAATAAACTTTGAACTGCAAATAGTGTTTGAAAATTGTGCACTTTTCATAGAATTTCTCACAGTGACAAGAAAATTGCTAAAATTACTCATTGCTTTCTTCAGGACGAAAATGGCAAAGGCTTGCATACACATATAGGGTTGGTTGGTCCATTAAAATTGGTTCTAAACTACTAATGGGGGGGGGGTTTATTAGTAATTGAAATAATTACAAAAAAATCCAAAAAATTCATGATTAAAACGTGATTGATAACAAATATTCGTTATTATTCGTGACCTCAGCTGGGAGGGAAGAATGGAGGGCAAGCCTGGATCAGTCCTAAAGGCCACTAATAACATCATAGAAGCAAGCTATATCAACAAATAATCAATTAATGCAAATGAAATGCATACAGTATGAGCTTCTTCTAACAGGAATATTTATCTCCTCCAAAAATAATTTTCAGGGTCACTTACAGACATCAGAGTCCTGTCCCTGCCTTCTGCCTGCTCCCAAGAAAAAGGAAAAGTGTGCTAAAACTTTGCCCAAAACCGCAGACACGAGCAATCAATTGCCAGAGAGAATGGATCGGATCCATTGCTCTGGCAATTGATTGCTCGTGTCTACGGTTTTGGGCAAAGTTTTAGCGCACTTTTTCCCTTTCCTGGGAGCAGGCAGAAGGCAGGGACAGGACTCTGATGTCTGTAAGTGACCATGAAAATTAATTTTGGAGGAGATAAATATTCCTGTTAGAAGAATCTCTGAGCTGGTGAGAGGAGAAGGGGAAAATACGATCTACTACAAAAATTCAAGAAAAATTGCCATCCCAGGTTCGGTAAAGAAATTATACTTCCTCGTTAGGGCCCGAGGGTCGGTAAAGTAAGGAAATAATTTTAAATAAGAAAAAAAACGAATTTCAAATAAATTTAAATAGAAGATAACAAACCCTTTTAAAGTAGATAACTATCCTAGGTGCATATTTATTGCAAATATATTTTTTAAAAAAATTGATGTTGTTAACTTATCTGAATTGATTCCTTCACTTGTGTACCATTAGAACCTCAAGGAATCCATGTGAGTTAATTTTATGACCCACCTTAGGGGTTATAGGAAAACCTGGGTAAGGAGGGAAAGGTGGGTGAAAAAAATCCTCAGGATGATAAATAAATAAGTGTGTCTGGCCCTTTGTATCCATGTATTCTATATCCATGGAATCAACTATCCATGGGTTCAACTACCCATGGCTTGAAAATATTTTAAGAAATCCAAAAATCAGATCTTCATTTTGCATTGTTATATAAGGGACACCATATTACTACATTGTTGTATATAACGGGGCTTGAGATTTCAAAGATTTTGCAATCAACAAGTGTAAACAAACCTCATTGGATACTAAAAGCCCAATATATCAAGGAAGAGACTCCATCACAGGTACCATCTTGTCCTTTGCTTCAGGCAGCTAGTCACCTTTACAGGCAATTCATAAATGTATCAAAAGATCAGCATTTCTGAAAATGATAAAAGCAATAATGAAATTGGACTATAATTATCAGTGCACAAATTAAGAGATAGTGTAGGCAACGTACTCTGAAAGTAAGTTATACCTACCCTTTCCTGATAAAATGACTCAATTCCATTTTGTCGGATTATCTTCCTCCTCTGATGATTGGCTGTGCTATTCTTAGAAGAAAGGCTGTACGATAGGGAGAAAAAATCCTGCTAAATAGCTAATGGTAATATAGTATTGCATTATGACACTCTAAGGTCATATAACTCTATGCACGCCAGTGAATGACAGAAAGGTGATTGCTTTGTTTGTGTATTTATGGTCTGACTGCAATGTTAGCTTGGATGGTTGCATAAAGAAATGGCACATGAGTGAGCCTTAATGTTCCTGTGATACCAACAAGGGTCGTAACATTGTTTCACAAAATGATCCAGTGATGGAGAATCCTGTGGTTAGTAAAACCATAGCTATGGTGATTCTTCCTATTACTGGGCTGAATTAGATAGCCATCTATTTTCCCACCCTTTGCCATGTTATTGGCTTTTATGTTTTGAGTGCAAACTAGAATGCAAACTGTGAGACAAACATCAGTAATGTATACCAACCCCCCACTTCCAACCTCCCCACCCGAATTGCTTTGCCCTTCACAGACTGTAGTTGTCTTTGTAGGCAAAAGGTGCTGAGCTGATAAAATATTCAAGAGCATTTTTCGTGACCTCTACTGTTAGGGTCTTCTCCTGGATTAAAGGACAATAAGTAGAGGACCACAAGCAAGTCAGTGAACTGTGTAAATCCTTAAGTGTGCATACATGCATTTGTGTGCATGCATTACCTGTCTGCAACCCTATGCAAATGTAACTGCTTGGTGTGATAAGTATGGGGACTTAAAAGAAGACAGTAATAACATTGTGGATTCAATCTCCCCTGGTAACTTCCAATAAACACTTCAGATTTATTAATGAACTGCTTTTGCACAAACTTGATATTTATACTAAGGGTGCATCTATATCACTCACACTTTTTCAGCATGCAAGGTACTCTTAAAGCAACCAAGTCCAAAAGATCTACCTGCCCCCGCTGCCATGCGCTCCTGCCACAGCGTGCTCCTGCTGCTGTTTTCCACCCGTGCAGTGCTTCTTCCGCCTGCGGGGCATTGCAGGAAGGAGAAAGCACGAGGCGGGACATCCAGAGGGAGTGCTCCACCCTGCCTGTCTCGCCAGCAACGGAGGCTGCACAGCTGCTTCTGGACGAGAGAGAGGCAGGGCGCTCCCTCCAGAGGCCCCGCCTCATGCTTCCTTCTTCCTGCAATGCCCCGCAGGTGGAAGAAGCACCGCGAGAGCAGAAGCCAGCAGTGCACGCGCATGGCAGGAGCGCCCCATCCGGCTGGTGAGGCCCAAAGACCACCTGCAAGAGGGCCGAAGATCTACTAGTAGCTCCTGAGCTACCTAATGAGCACCCCTGATCTATATCATAGAATTAATCCAATTTGATACCACTTGTCAGCTCCGGCTGGTTCGTTTGTTTACCTAACGGACCAGGCCGTGCGCGCCATCAGATAAGGAGGGCCTTTTGGCGGGCTCTGGACTGGATCCTCCCTTTGATGTGCCAGATACTTTCCTGGCCTTTGATATGCGGAGAGTCGGATGGTCAAGCCGGCGGAAGGAGGGACTCAGCCGGGGGGCGGGCCAGGGAGGGCTTTTTGAAGGACTTGATGCGCGGGAAACCTTTAGTCTATCTTTGCTTAGCCTGGAGTAAGGACCCATTAAATGATCTATCTTCCAACCCAGCTTGAGTGAGTTTGGTTTATTGGACCCCCTTTCCGGAGCATTACATAAAGATAGACTCACCAACTTCTACGGCCGTGAAAGCCTTCCGACCGTAACCAACTTTAAGGAGATGTCCCAAGCAGAAGGGAGACCCCTTGACGAGCTACCTCTGAGGATCCTGGAAGAGGAGGTAGAGGAGGAATGGGACGAGGACGAGGCCGGAGCCGGAGCACCCGGAGGAGAACCGCAGGTGGTGGTGTCCGGAATGGATGGTGAGGAGAACCAGGTCCCGGCCCGGCAGCCGAGAGATGCGACTCGTCGCAAGGCGAATGCGCCCAACACCGACATGCTGCGGATGGAGGTACAAATGTTCCAGCTGGCAGAATCGGTACGTAAACTCCAGTCCCAAATGGACCTGTTGCTGAGCCGGCCGGAGGAGCTGCCATGGAGGTCGCCAGAGCCCTTCCCCCGGGGATGCAGCTCGAGCCGGGGGCCAGGCCAGACGGGAAGGCCCTCGGGGAGAGTGGGATTCCGAGACGACCGTGAAGAGTTCAACCTGCCGAGGGGAGCCTCCACCTTCAACCTGGGTCCAGGAGACCAGAGCCAAGAGGTGGCGGGAAGCCGGAGAGACCTGAAGGTAAAGTTTGATGGGGACCCCCGCCAACTCTCCTACTTTATCACTAACGTGCAAAATTACATGCTGGACTATGGGGATTCATTCCCCTCGGAAGCAGCCAAGGTGCGGGCTGTGGGGGCCAACCTGAAAGAGGCCGCGGCCGACTGGCTGATACAGTTAACAGACACTCGAGCGCCGCAACTGAGGCGGCTAGACACCTTGCTAGAGGCCCTACGAGCCCGCTTTGGGGACCCCTTAGCCGGAGAGAAGGCCAAGGCCCAACTGAGGAAGATTTACCAAGGCCAGAGGTCCGTATCGGAATACGCTTTGAGCTTCCGAGCCCTAGCGGGGAAAATCCGGGGCTGGTCAGAATCCACCATCCTAGAGTGCTTCAAAGCCGGCCTAAGGCAGGACATTCTGGATTGGGCAATGCACCGAGGAAACCCCGAGACCCTGGAGGATTGGATAGCCTCGGCGGGGAGAGTAGAGTGCGACATGGAGCAGATGCCCAGGCGCCACCGAGAGGGGGGGAGGCCCCGCGGAACCGGAGCGGCCTCCTCAGGGAGGCCAGGGGCCACCCGACGGCCGTCGCCGAGACCACGGTCAGCTAGCCGGGAGGCCCAGAGAGGGAAGAGAGGAGCCTGCTTCTCGTGCGGACGAGAAGGGCACCGAGCAGCGGACTGCCGCAAAAAAGTCCCCTCGCCCAAGGCGGAGCGGGCGCCGGAAGTCAAACCGGCAACACCGGCCAAAACCCCAGGCCGAGGCAAGGCAGCAGCAGCAGCAGAGACGGCACGGGCACCCGGCCCCTACGGGAGGCTGAGGAGCCGGAGCTGGAAGCGGAGGAGAGTGACTCCGAGTGGATGGCGGGAAACAACAACGGTCTGCTGTAGACGCCCGACGGCAGATCCAGATCCCTTCGGGCGGTGAGTCTGATCCCCCTGGGTGCGGCACATACAAGCTGGACATGCAGGTGTGGGGACCCGAGGCCAGCCAACCCATAGAGACTACAGCTATGCTAGATAGCGGGTGCACCAGGTGTTTGATGTCCCCAGGATTAGTGAGACAGCTGGGGATAAAGCCCCAGGCCCTGATCGAGCAGATCCTATTCTCCCAGCTAGATGGGTCCCAGCGAACGGCAAGCCAGCCACCCACAAGACAGGAGAACTCAGAGTCCAGCTGGGGTCCCACCGGGAAGGCCTAAAGTTCGTCATTTCGGCAATGGCGCACCAACCCATCATCCTGGGAGCCCCTTGGCTGCGCACCCAGAACCCGCAAATCAACTGGGAGACAGGGGCCATTCAGTTCAGGAGCGGAGAAGCCCGGGCAAGGCTAGATGACCTTGGAGACGCGGGAGCCCCGGTCCACGAGGGAGCCGGCGTGGGGGCAGCAGAGAGCCAACCCGGCGAGATCCCGCGAGAATACGAGGACTTGGGGGAGGTCTTTAGCGAGCGGGAAAGTGACCAGCTGCCCCCCCCACCGGAAGTCCGATTGCGCAATTGAAATTGAAAAGGGCGCCAAGCTGCCCAGCCCAAAACTGTATGCCCTGTCCGAACCGGAAAGGAAGGCACTGAGAGACTTTATTGATAAAAACATGGACAGAGGATTTATTGAAAAATCTACAAGCCCGCTAGCTGCCCCGTCCTATTCCGCCCAAAGGCAGACGGCTCGCTGCGGCTATGTGTGGACTACCGAGGCCTCAACGCCATCAGCGCATCGAGCCCCTACCCGCTGCCTCTGATGTCCGAGATATTGGCCCAGTTGGGAGGGGCGCGGTTCTTCACTGCTGGACATCCGAGAAGCGTTCTATCGGATCAGGGTGAAGGACGAAGATTGCTGGAAGACGGCTTTTAACTGCCATCTGGGACAGTACCAATTCCGGGTCACGCCATTCGGGCTTAAAGGCGCTCCCAAGATATTCCAGCAGTTCATCAACGAAATCTTCAGGGACTTGCTCTACAAGGGAGTTCTAGTCTACCTAGATGACGTGCTGATTTACTCGACGTCCGAGGCGGAACACATCGAGCTGACCCGGGAGGTGCTGCGACGGCTGCGGGACAACCAGCTGTTTGTCAAGCTATCCAAATGTGAGTTCCACCAACAGGAATTGGACTACCTGGGGTACCGCATCTCCACGCGAGGCCTGGCCATGGACCCTAGTAAGGTGAGAGACGTGCTCGCGTGGGAGCGCCCCGAACCCGGCGACAGCTGCAGGGCTTCCTGGGGTTTGCAAATTTTTACAGACAGTTTATCCAGAACTTTGCTAGAATAGCGCTCCCTGACTGAACTGTCAAAAACCAAGGGCCTGGGGGAAACGAAGAAAGCCAAGTCCCCTAGCGCCAAGCTCAGCTGGACCCCACAGTGTCAGGAGGCCTTCGACAGCCTCAAGCGGAGCTTCACCAGCCAGCCGCTGCTGATGCACCCCCAACCCAACCGGCCGTTCACCATGCAGTGCGATGCTTCTGAGGCGGCCTACGGGGCGGTACTCCTGCAAAGGGACGAAGGGGGCACCCTGCGGCCGTGCGCCTACCTCTCTAAAAAGTTCACACAAACAGAAAAACGTTGGCACGTGTGGGAGAAGGAGTCATTTGCCGTTCGGGCAGCGCTGAGCCACTGGAGGCACTTCCTGGAAGGCACCGCTTTGCCCTTCGAAGTGTGGACGGACCACAAGAACTTGCAGGCGCTCCAAACCCCCCAGAGACTCAACGCCAAGCAGCTGAGGTGGGCACAGTTCTTCAGCCGCTTCAATTTCCAGCTCAAGTACCTGCCAGGCCCGAAAAACGTGTTGGCCGACACGCTTTCCAGAATGCCTGAGGCTGACTACTCGGCGCCAGAAGAAGTGGGGACCGTATTCTCCAAGCGTCAGTTGGGCCTGGTGGCCCGCACCCGGGCAGCGGACAAAGCCCCAAAACCGACGGTCCCTGGGACCCTGAACTGCTAGCAGACTTGGCAGCAGCCTACGGAGCGGACTTCTGGCTTAAAGAGCACCGCGAGGACCTGACTGAGGCTGGTGGCATATGGTACTACAAAGACAAGTTGTATGTTCCCCAGAGCCAGAGAGCCCCGGTCCTGGCTCAAGCCCACGACTCCACCTTGTCCGGCCACTTCGGCCTCACCAAGACTCTAAAGCTGCTGGCCCGGCAATTTTGGTGGCCAGCTATGAGGAAAGACACTAGTGACTATGTAGCTGAGTGCGAAGTGTGCGCACGAAACAAGCCCAAGACGGGCCGGCCGACTGGGCTGCTGCAACCGGTAGCCGATCCGGCCGAACCCTGGAGCGAAATCGCCATGGACTTTGTCGTAGATCTGCCGCCCAGCGGTGGATACACCACCATCTGGACGGTGGTGGATCTATTCTCGAAGCAGGCCCACTTTGTCCCGCTCCGCCGGCTGCCCACGGCCCCGGAGCTGGCTCGACTCTTCACCAACCACGTGTTCCGGCTCCACGGCTGCCCACGGCGTGTGGTGAGTGATAGAGGACCCCAATTTACGTCCAGATTCTGGAAGGCGTTCCTGGCAGGGTTGGGGTCCCAGCGGGCCCTGAGCACGGCGTTCCACCCGGAGACGGACGGTGCCACGGAGAGAGTCCAGCGCACCCTGCAGCAGTACCTCCCGATGCTACTCAACCTACCCGCAGGACAATTGGGCCGAGCTGCTGGCCGTGGCGGAGTACAGCTACAACAACGCCGAGCACGCCTCGACGGGGGCCTCACCCTTCCGCGTTGTCTCCGGCCGCGACTTTCCGCCCTTCCCAGCCGTGGCCCCGGCAGCAGACCCGGCAGCACCGCCGACGGATTGGGGAGCCAAGGTCGCGGCGGCCTGGCCGGCTATCCAGACAGCGCTGCGGCAGGCCCGGGAATCTTACAAGCTATATGCTGACAAGAAGAGGGGACCTCAGCCGGCCTACGCGGTTGGGGACCGCGTGTTCCTTTCCACCAAACACCTTAAGTCAACTCAGCCATCTCGCAAGTTTGCGAACAAATTTGTAGGGCCTCTCAGCGTGGTGGAAGTAATTAACCCCGTGGCAGTCAAATTGGACCTGCCGCACACCTGGCGCAAGGTCCACCCAGTGTTCCACGTGAGCTTACTCAAAAGCTGTGACTGACCGGAAGTGGTCCGCTGAGGAGGGCGCTCCGGTGCCTATCATGGTGGGGCCCCACACCCATTTTGAGATTAAAGACATTTTGGACTCACGGCGCCTCAAGGGCCGTCTCAGTTATTTGGTCAAGTGGACTGCCAAAGACTTACACCCCGAATGGGTGTTAGCCCCTCACGTGAGGGCCCCTGCCGTTGAGGGCTTTCCACGCTGCGTTCCCGGCCAAGCCAGGGCCCTGATCTATTCCCTTCCCCTTTGTGCTCTTCCCCTTGCAGGTTGCCGTCTTGCGGAGGGGGGCGCTATGTCAGCTCCGGCTGGTTCGTTTGTTTACCTAACGGACCAGGCCGTGCGCGCCATCAGATAAGGAGGGCCTTTTGGCGGGCTCTGGACTGGATCCTCCCTTTGATGTGCCAGATACTTTCCTGGCCTTTGATATGGGAGAGTCGGATGGTCAAGCCGGCGGATGGAGGGACTCAGCTGGGGGGCGGGCCTGGGAGGGCTTTTGAAGGACTTGATGCGCGGGAAACCTTTAGTCTATCTTTGCTTAGCCTGGAGTAAGGACCCATTAAATGATCTATCTTCCAACCCAGCTTGGAGTGAGTTTGGTTTATTGGACACCCACCCTACTCCTGGAGACAAACAGCAACATAATTTTTTGGGGGGAAACAAAGGCCACAACTTGTTCATTAGTGACTGTTGAAACAGGGTTGGCAGCCATATATGGGTCCTGGCTGACAGATTCGGACAGCCCAGCTGCTGACTCAACAACATCAAGATAAGAGCCAGCAGACAGCTCTGTATGGCTCAGCCTAGCCAAGATGGAATCAGGCAAGAGGTGGGAGTAGCGCAAGCTCCTGTCCAACACGACTCCAGGTTCCCTGCACTACCAAGACGCATGTGAAAGCATGTTTGACCCTTCCCAAGGGGAGAAGGACAAGCCAGAGCCCATGTCAACCATCCCAAGTTATGACGAGATATGCAACGCAAATTCACTACCATAACCAATAACAAGGGAAGGGAGAGCTTGAAAGTAATTGACCAGGGGAGTAGACACACTGGGATTTATATTCAGCTAATGGACTGAAGAGATATTCACTTTGGTCCACCCCAGCTATCCACCCCAGCTATCTGCTGATTGGCAGATTCTACTCCACGCTCTCTTTACTCATGTTTTGGTTGTGATATACAGTATTAAGACCGCTAAATCCTTTTCATATGCATTGCTTTCAAAGCATGTGTTATCCATCTTATATTTTTGTATTTTATTTGTCCTACTGAGATGTAATCCCTGTAGAAATTGATTTTGTTAGTTTTGCACCAGTCTGTTAAGATAATTTTGAATTCTGATTCTTTTCTCTGGAGCATTAGCTATTGCTTCTAATCTGGTGTCACCTGTTGATGTGAAAAGAAGCATCTCCCATATATCAGCATCCAAAGGATTAATAAAGACTGATAATGCCAAGTGTAGAATTTTTCCACTCTTTATTCACCACAGAGATAGCATTCTTGTAGGCCCACAACAAGGCCATAATTAATAAACATCATAATGTTAGGATACTATACCTCTGATATTTTTTCCAGTTCACTTGGTTAGTTGGCCTAATATTTTCTTTTAATCTCCATCATTTCATATGTGCATACATTCTGCACATTTTTGTATAGAAAATAGTACTTTGGCTGAAAATTGTCGTAAGTATGATTTTTGGATAGAATAAGATCTGAGATGCCAAAAAACCTGTGCTGTTTAGTCCCATTTTCAGCTGCTCGCCTTTTTGTTTACCAGGAAATTCCCAAAATTCAGAGGAGGAAAATTCCATTCCATGATCCGCAAGCTAGAAGTTCAATTTACATTCTGGAAAGAATGTAAATGGAAATAAGTCGAAGTAATAAATAAATAAATAAATAAATAAATAAATAAATAAATGGAAATCATTTTATGACTATTAGGCATGGGTAAGTTCATTCGGAATCGTCTTAATTCGGAATAAATTCAGATCAAATTCCTTTTTGAAGCTATTTCGAAGCGATTTGGGAACCCGGAAGTATCCTTGCCATTTCAAAGCTTTTTCCACCATTTCTCTTACAAATCCATGAGTCAGAAATGATTCAGCTTTTCAAACCAGTGTGGATGGATTCTCTTAGTTTCCTTTCCCTCCTGCTTCAGACCTGGGGCTAGAGCCATGTTTAACCCAGTTTGGATGCGGATGTCCTTCCCTTCTGCGTCAGACCTGGGGTGAGAGCTGTGTTTAATAAACACAGCTCTCACCCCAGGTCTGATCGAAGAGAGGACATCTGCATCAAACTGGGTAACATGGCTCTTGCCAGACTGATGCGGGAGAGAAGGACATCCACATCACACTGGGTTGAACACTGTTTAATCCAGTTTGGATGCGGATTTCCTTCTCTTCCGCATCAGTCCTGGGCTAAAGCCGTGTTTAACCCAGTTTGGATGCAGATTTCTTCCCTTTGCTTCCCCCAAGGCCGTACCCAGGATTTTGATTCGGGGAGGGCTAAGTTTGATTCGGGAGGGGCTGAGTCTGAGTAAGAGAGGGACTACCCTACCAAACCTTTTGTATTGTTATCCCAATAACCCCATGAATGTGGGATATAATGAGCATGGTGATCAGATCATGCTATGAATAAACATAACAGTTTAATTAATGTACCAGTAAGGCCTTCTTGCAGACCACCCTGAGAATTGGGGGGTTGAAGCCCCCCAAGCCCCCCTGGCTACATGAATGGCTTCCCCCCTCCTTTGTGGAATAAAACAACTACTTTAAAAGTAAAGACCACCCAATGAAACAGGAAATAACACTTTGAAACCTTTAATGAAGGATTTGGACATCTTGGAAGTTTTGAACAGTTTTGAACTTTTTTTCTGTGAAAATCGGAATTGACTTTAGATCTGAACTACCAGTGCCCTCTACATCTGAAACGAGTTTTGAACCTTTTTTGTGTGTGTGGATCAAACAGGCCTAATGTGTGTGACAAATATGGTCACACTTCGAGGACACATTTATGACTGCAAGCCCCACCTTCCTTCCTTAAACTTTTCCCACACTCAGTCAAGTTTAAGCAAAATAGTTTAAAAAAATATTGAAACAAACATACAAGAAATGCCCTTTTAAAACTCACAGCCCCACTTCAAATGCACACCTACCCACAACTCCCTAGAGAAATTAGTAAAATAAAAGAATGACTATAGATACTAAGAACATTTAATGATAGCAAACAGAAGAAAAAGATTCAATTTCTCAAAAAAGCGATCCTTAGCCACGACTGCACTGAGATAGAACACAATCTCTCTCTCTTAAACACCAGAATGCCACAGAAAAATGGAGGAGCGCATCCCGGTATATATAGACCAGCTTTGCAAAAAGACAACATAATCCACTTTCTTCTTCTGATTGGCTCTGGCAAGGCTAACAGGGGGAAACCCCACACATGGCTGAACTTGTCAATCATGGAGCAGCCGAATCTCTCAAATGTAGACTAAAGAGCTGGTGCCACATGGCCCATTCTGGCTGAACCTTTGGCTGCCCCCCACACAGTCTGTTTTGGTGGTCCAGTTGACAGACCAACAGATTTTCCTCAATCCCATATCACAAAATGGAATCATGCACACACCTCTACAAATAATACTGGGAAAATGTGCTGATTTCAAAGATTTTCTTGAAGTCAATGAACAACCAATAATAATACTCATTGATGCCTTCAAGAATGAGCAAAGAATTACATTCCTAGTTATAGGGAACTCTACAGGTTGCAAAATGGCTGTCAGGATAACAAGATATCACCTCCTACAGCCAAAACCAAAGCTTCCCTTTATTATCACTGCTAATGGTGAAACCCGGTGCTGATTTGAATGTATTTACCCCTAAGAAATTTGCTGAAAGCATCTCCCCATATTTTGGCGCCGTTTTTTTTAAAGAGTTTTTATTGTTTAAAAGAAAACAAACATTATACAGCAGACCAACAGCATGTGGGCGTACATAATCGCCCTACAGGACACTTGGGGATGGGGGGGGGGGGGAGGGAAATGGGGACATATTGGGAATATACACAAAAATTTCACACCACACAACATAAACTAAAAACAGGTTGACTTCACCCGGTGATACTGACGCTAGTTTGTTAGGCATCTCCCGTTAATGGTAGGCTCGTACCCTCATATCCAATAACCCTTTAAATCAATTTTCTTGGTGTTTTTTATATGAGTCACAAAGGGGGACCACACCTCTTTAAATTTGGATTCCTCATTTCCTCTTAACAAAATAGTTAATTTATCCATTTCTGCTATCTCTGCAAGTTTAGCCAAGAGTTCTTCCTCCTCGGGAGTTTCCTTCCTTTTCCAATATCTGGCCCAGACTATCCTAGCCGCCGTAATCACATAGCACAGAAGTTTTTCCTCGTTTTTTTTCACGGTATTGTCATCTATAATATTCAAGAGAAAAAGTTCAGGTGTCATATCAATTTTTGATTTTATCATTCCTTGGAGAAGTTTGTGCACCATGCTCCAATAAGTTTTTATCCTCCCACATGTCCACCATTGATGGTAAAATGTCCCTTTCTCCTTTTGGCACTTCCAACATAAATTATTGCCGTTTTTATAGATTTTACTCAGTTGTGCCGGGGTAATGTACCACCTGTACAGCATTTTATAATAATTTTCCCTTAGAGTGGAGGCGTAAGTAAGTTTAGAGGTATATTTCCAGAGCTTTTCCCAATGTTTTCTGGCTATTTCGTGGCCGATGTTGTCATGCCATTTTATCATAAACTCTTTAGTTGGATTATTTTGATGTTGATTCGTTAAAATGAATTTATAAAGTTTACTTACTCCCTTCTTCTCCGATTTTAATAGTATTTTTTCCCCGGCCGTTAGATTTTCTTGCCAGCCTCTTTTTTTATCAAGCATGAATTTTCCTTTCAATTGATTATATTGAAACCAATTTAACTTAAATTGGACAATATCCTCATGGGCTTTCAGCTGCCAGGTGTCTGCTTCCTTTATTAGGAAGTCTTTGTATGTTGGCCATTTATCTTTGATTGGCGGGGCAATGTGATGGGCTTCTGTGGGGGAGGACCAGAATGGATGCTTATTTACAATATTTTTTTTATGCTTTTCCCAGGTTTTTAACAGAGGTGCTCTTATTATATGATTATTAAAGTTCTTGTCCTGCTTTAATTTGTCATATAATAAGTATCCATGCCAGCCGAATCTAATGTCCCAGCCCTCCAAATTGAGTGAATATTGATCCTTTAGCTCGAGCCAATTTTTGATGTTAATTAAACAGTTTGCATCATAGTATGCTGTCAGATCTGGCATACCTAGTCCCCCATTTTGGGGCAGTTCCTGGAGGTGTTTTTGCCTAAATCTCGCTTTCTTGCCTCTCCAGATAAATTTGGATAGCTCGGTTTGCCATCTTTTTAGGATGGACTGGTTCTTCAAGATAGGGAGAGATTGAAATAGGAAATTTAGTCTAGGAAATACCTTCATTTTAACTATCGAAATCATACCCAGTAAGGATAGGTTTAACTTTTGCCATTTTGTAGGTCCAATTTGATTTCTTTCCACACCTTTTCATAGTTGTTGTTAACTAACTGGCAGTTTTTTGCCGTTATGGTTATACCTAGGTATCTTACCTTTTTTGAGATGGGTATGCCAAATTTTTTTTCTAGTTCTTGCGCTTCTTTTTTGTCGATATTTTTTAGTAAGATTTGGGATTTTGTTTTATTTAGTTTTAATCCTGAAATCCTGGCGTAGGCTTCCACCTTCTTCATCCAGATGTCCAGATTCTCTGTTGGATCTCCTATCACACATGCGAGATCATCCGCAAATGCGAAGACTTTATATACTGAATTCCTAATTCTTATCCCCTTTACTTCCTCATCTCTCTCCAGGTCTCTTATCAGGAGTTCCAGTACAAAATTAAATAGGAGGGGGGAGATGGGACATCCCTGTCTCGTTCCTTTTGCGATCTTAAATTTTTCTGATTTGAGGCCATTTACCACTAGACAGGCTTCTTGTGTCGTGTATATTGCCATTATTGCTGTAGTAAAGGTATAACCCATATCGAGTTCTCTTAATAGACCGGCTATCAGATCCCAGCTTACTCGGTCGAAGGCTTTCTCCGCATCCAAGAATGCCAGAGCGGCCTTCGATCCGATATTTTTGTCTAGGTACTCTACTATGTTGATGATATTTCTGATTTTTTTTTCATATGCCTATTCGGCAGGAACCCAGTTTGGTTGTGGCCTATCCAATTGTTCAAGAACTGCTTGAACCTTCTAGCCAAGATGTTGGCAAAAATCTTATAATCAAGGTTCAGAAGGGAAATGGGTCTATAGTTCTGAACCAATTCCGGGTCTTTCCCTTCTTTATGGATCACAATAATTTCTGCCGCTTTCCATGTATCTGGAATTGATCCCTTCCTGATTATTTCATTAAGAACTCTTTTAAAGTATGGTATTAGTTCTTCTTTGAAAAGTTTATAGTACCTGTCCGTCATCCCATCAGGGCCTGGCGCTTTCCCTGTTTTCAGATCTTTAATAGCTTCCTCAATCTCTTTATCCGTGAATTCTGCATTTAAGAGGTCCCTCTCCTTTTCTCCAATGTGCTTAATGTTCTGTTTGTTAAGATAGTCTTGGATCTTTTCTTTGTCTATGTTATCATCTCTGTATAAATTTTGATAATAATTAGCAAATTCTTGGACTATTTCGGCATCCCTGATGTAGCTTTTCCCCTCTCTTGTTATTTTTGCTATATTGTTTTTTTGGGATTTTTTCTTGACTTGGTAAGCAAGCCATTTTCCCGTTTTATTGGCGTTTTCGAAGTTTTTTTGCTTTAGGAATTTTAGCTTCTTTTCCATTTCGGTCATTATTAGCATATTTATCTGGTTATTGGTGTATTTTATTTTGCTGTCCAATTCCTTATCATTTGGATTCTCTTTTAATTCGCCTTCCCATTTTCTTAGATCCCTTTGCAGGGTTTCCATTTCTCTTTTTTTTTCCTTTCTTTTGTGGCATGCTTGTGCCATAAAGTTGCCTCTCATGACAGCTTTGCTAGCTTCCCATAATATTAGTGGGTTAATATCCGTCTGGTCATTTAATGTGAAATATTCTTTTAATAGTTCTTTATTCTTTAATATTTCCATCTCTGATTTCAAGAGAGAGTCATCTAGTCTCCATTTATAGGTTTTATGTCCCCACCTGATTTTAATTTCAGTGGGAGCGTGGTCGGATAGGGTTCTTGGGTGGATCTTGGCTTGGATTACTTTTGTGGCCAGATTTTTTGAGACAAGAATCATATCGATTCTTGACCAAGATCTCCCCTTTCCTGAAAAGTAGGTGTAGTCCCGTTCTTTTATATTATGCCATCTCCAGGCGTCTACTAGTGAGTTTTCCATCATCATATTAAGAAAAGATTTTGGGAGCTTGCCTTGGTTTGGGTGTTTTTTGGCTGGGGTGTTCTTTTATCTAGATTCAGGTCGATTACCCCATTAAAATCTCCGAGTAAGATACACTCCTCCCAGTCCCATGTTTTTATCTTTTCATTCAACTCTTCAAAAAAGTTCACTTTTGGGCCGTTAGGCGCATAGATGCTCATTAGTAGTAGTTTTCTCCCCTTCATCTTTCCCATAACCGCTACCACTCTGCCTTCTTTGTCTTTATATTTTAATTCGGGGTCCAAACAGGGGTTGACATATAATGCCACCCCCCTTTGTTTTTTTTCGATTGATGAGGTGAATAAACTTCCCAGTTTTCGTCTCTCGAGTAGTGAGTTTTTAGATGTTTTTATATGAGTTTCTTGGATGGCATAGACAAGTGCTTTTTGTTTTTCCAAAAAGTGGAAAAATTTTGATCTTTTCTGGGGGATGTTTAGCCCATTTGCATTAACAGAGTAGCACTTTACCTCCATTCTCTAGTCCTGGCCTTCCTCCTCCGTATTCTCCCCTGCTTCCTCCGAGTCCACGTCCGATGATTCTTGTTCCGCTTCCTGGTTATCCTCGTCTTCTTCCAGATCAGTGTCTCTACCATTTTTTTTGTCTGTAATGTGGGTTTTGCTCTCTTTCTCTGTTCTTCTTTCTTCTCTTCTTGGGTTTCTTGGGGGCCTGGGTCTTTCTCCTATATTTCTGCGTGCGGGGCTTCTGTTCTCGTTGGGAGTACTATATCCCATATCCAAAGTGTGGTTCCATTTCTTCAGAAATTCCTCCGCCGCCTCCACGGTGTCTATCCAGTATTTAACAGATCTGTAGGTTAGTTGAAGGCCATCGAATTTATCCCATTTAAATCTGATATTGTTATCTCGCAGCACATCTGTAAAGAAGTAGAATTTCTTCCGGTTCTCGAGTACTATTGTGGGAGTTCCTTCATTATCCTTACTGGTTTGTCCTGATCTTGTACGGCTTGTCTTGGTGGCCTTTTATGACCTCGTCTCTTATTTTTGTGGAAGTGTACTGCACAATAATATCCCTATCAGTTTTAGTTCTTTGAGTAGGCCGTCGATATTCTGTATGCTTTGTCCACCTTTTCTTCTATCATTTGTTTGTCTTTCTGGAGAAGCGTTGCAGTCATTTCGTTATCATATTTCTAGTATCCTCCACTGATTCCTTTTCCAGCTCTGTCAGGCCTCTTATTCTAATCTGAAAATCCTTCTGGAAGGATTCAAGTTGTGCATTCTTCCGTTGAAGGTCCCAAGGAGTTATCTATTTCTCTGATTTTCTTTTGATCTTCTTGGACTTGAGATCTAGTATCCTCCTCCCTTTTTTGTATCGTTTCCATTTTTTCATACAGGACCACCATTTCGTTTCTGATGATGGCTACATCTTTCTTCATTTCCCTTCTCAGGTCTTCTTTAATTTGTTTTCTTTCCTCTGTTGCCCTCCCAATCATATCGTTCATTCTCTTCATTTGAATACCAGCTCTTTTAGCTGGTCTTTGATGTACTGATCCTCCTGTAGGAGTCTCTTTTGGCCATTTTTTTGGTCCTTTGACTCCTTGTCTGGTCTCTTCCTCGTTGTCATCATTCCTTATTCTTGTAGTGCTTTTGTTTTTGAGCTTTTGAGCTTTGCTTGTCTTTGTCTGTCTTTAGATTTTACTCTTTGCCTATCCAGCCCTGTATGAATGAGCCTGAATTGAGCTGTGTCTTTAAATCCTTAAGATTAGGATAGAGCACTGTAGGGGATATAGCAAATATTCAGATTTTGATTAAGATAGTAACTTGCTGTGGAGAATCCGAATCATTTTGGCGCCGTTTTGTCACCAGTTCCCACATGGCCAAACTAGGGATTGATCTCTGTCTGCATTAACATCCCTCTGACTAAGGCGCCTTAAACTTTTTCCACTTGTGACTCCTTTCTGCCCGAGAATTTTTTATAAAGATATATAAAAATCAAATATTTATTGAAAATAAATCAGCATTTCCAAGGCTTGCTAAACAGAGTGATTTTCCTTTTTAGGAAATACATCTGAAGCATTTTGTGCAGATTCTGCTGTAAACACTGCACATTGCTGCTAACAGATTTGTATAAATGGCTTGGTGACATTCAGGAACCTTTTACTTCTGCCAAATGTTTCACCAACATGACTACCCTTCAATATGTACTACCACCACCGAGTTGCTCTATCCACAACCAAGGAAACTGGTGAAGCCATTTGTGCACAGATCTGATCTAAAATGGTCATAGCAGTTGTTAGAGGTCTCCAGCCTACACAAACTCATCATTGCTGATAGTAGCTGTTGCCAAGACACACACTCCAGCCTGTAACTGTCAACAAGAGCCACTTCTACATCTTAACAACCGCACAGTTTTACACACTTATTTCACCATGTCAGACACCGTGAGCATTTTAATCTGTTAAGAGGGCTCTTTCCCTCCCAAACCCCAACCCTTTAACACCAAACCCATGTTTTATTTATCAGTCTTTGATTTAGAAATGCTTAGAAGGCACACCACGTTTGCCAGGAGTCTGACGAGTTCTTGTGGGCCTTTTTAAAAATGTGGGCATCACTATCATTATTGTTGCGCTGTTGGAACTATCAACATATGGTGGCAAAATATCTTTTTGTAGAGAAATATGGGGTTTGATGGCAGGAGAGGACAAGAGGAGAGAAAAGAAGGAAAATGTTTAGTGAGGTCTATAAAACCGCTGGTTGAAAAAAAAAAGGGAAATCTAAGGGCTGCTATAGTAAATGGGAGACTTTCCCTCTACATTTTTTTCTATTGGGTTCCTGTCCTGGTGACTGCAGAAGAATGGGAGTATAAAGCAAAGGCATGAAAAGTTTATTTTTCTTCTTCCCATGGGTCTCTTTAAAGCCTCTCTTAAAACACCTAGATTGATGATCTGTTGGTTGCAAAGAAAACAGAGACATTTATAGGTCCCAGAAGGAAAATGTTATTCTCTTGTGCTGCACACAGAGGGTTTATTTCCTTCTAACTTGTACAGGATTCCCAGATCGCATGACCTAGCTCTGATTTTCAGGATGTAGATTATCCTCTCCAGTTCTCCAAGTGAAGAGGAGTGTCGCCCTCTAGGCACTTGGAAACCTCCCTTGATAAACCTGAGGTACAACAGGTTTATTTAGAATAACTGGTTATAGGAAAGAGGGTAGAAGCCAATCTAAGATGCCTTAAAGCAGCACCAGTAAAATAGCAGCAGTTCCCAGGAAGTTAGCAATGGATTATAGTCCCATAGCAATCAGGATTCAAAGCAGGATTCAATAGGCAAAGTCTCTCACTGGCAGCAATGAGTCACACTCCTTAAGCAATCAGGCACAAAGCAAAGGAGGCAAAGGCTGGTGCCCAAGCGGGCTAAATCCAAGCAGGGCAGCCAGCAAGCTGGGCAGGCAAAGTTCTTAGCAGGAAGGCCGAAAGGTAGGGTTGCCACTTTTTGATATAAGAAATAAGGGACATTTATGGGATTTTTCACAAAAATAAGGGACACTTCATTAAAAACTTGAAACTCAAACATTAGGTAGAAATAGTTTTATTAACAGAATAAGAAAATGATTGAAACTCACAAAAGAAACTGACTTACACCCTCTTAACAGTACATGGTATGTTTCTGCATGCTTTGTCATGCAGAAAAAACATTATTAGAACTACCTAATTTTCTCCATCTGTATTTAGTACTTGACTTTGCTGACTTTAAAAGTGCACTGTCTAAACATTAAAATAAAATAAATTTTATAAGACAGTTCATCTTCATGATTATTATGTCAATAGTTAATGGTATAGTATAGTATGGGATACACAGCATTGTATAGTATCAGGATGCACAGCTATTTTAAGACTAACTCTCAAGCAACCAGAAACTATCTTTATCCAACATGATCCAACATTCCCCATGGGTAACGGTTAATTAGACTACTGTACTTTGAAAAAGTCCTGTATCACCTCTTCCTTCCAATGGGGACGCAGGCTACCCTGCGAGTTGGAATCCCCGGGCAGGCATTGCCGTGGAAACCGCAGCGCACACCTTCCTCTGGTCAACCCCACCCAGTCCTGTCCTGCTAGTCAAAAATAAGGGACAGGGCTTGAAAAAAAAGGGACACAAATTTTAGGGCCAAAATAAGGGACGTCCCTTAGAATAAGGGACATATGGGAAACCTACCAAAAGGCCTGTTCAGGAATCCATGATCTTGAGATGCAAAAGTTGACTTGAGATGGAGAGCCCTTCCAAGACCAAACGGTTATAGTTCTGTAACCCTTTGATCTTATGACATGGTTGCGTCCAGTGTCGTGGTTTACATGACGGACTGCAGCTGCTGTTTGGTAAACCTCAGCTGCAAGGTATGTGAGCCCAATTAGAGCCCACATCTGTGGAAAGGAGTCAGTGCATCTCCTGGTCCCAAGCGCCTCTGCTTATCGCCGGGAATAACATTCGTGGCCTTGAATGTTTCACCCTGCCTGCCTTGTGTTGGATTCACGGGAGAAAAGCAGGCAGGCCTGGAAGATGCCTTGAAGCCAACATGGCTGGAATGTGGTTCTAGGGAGACTAAGGCCTGGGGCCTGACAAGGAGGCATCTCAGGGCAAGGGTGCAGATGTGTGTATTTTTTCTCTCACTTTTTAAAATAACATACATGGTCTTTTATACACTACACACTTATATTATGGTAATTCCACTTTAATTGCCATGTTTCCATCCAATGAAAGTGTGAGATTCACAGCTTAGGGAACAGCATTTAGAATTTTCAGTCAGAGGTCAGCAATACAACCTCCCTGTTAAATCAGCTCCACTGGTTGCCAGCCTGCAACTGAAAATAATTCAAAGTGCTGGCTTTGGCCTATAAAGCCCTAAACAGTTCTGGCCCAGCTTACCTGTCCGAATGTATCTCCCTCTGTGGTCCACCTCGGAGATTAAGATTGTCTGGGGAGTCCCTGCTCTCAGTCCCACCTCTTTTGAAGGTGTAGTTGGTGGGGATGAGAGACAGGGCCTTCTCAGTGATGGCCCCTCAGCTATGGAATTCCCTCCCAAGTGAAATTCAATCAGCCTCCTCCCTCCTAACATCCAGGAATAAACTAAAAACATGGCTATGGGACCAAACCTTTGGACAGTAACTTTGAGCAGTACAATAAGTGATTACGAAATAACACAATGACGAATAGAATGGCCCTTGGTTATGACTTTGATTGCGTGATTTTAATTGATGCTTTAATGTTTGATGTTTTTAGCTGTTTTGGATTTTAATGTGTTTGTTTATTTAATTGATATGTATATGCACAGCATCAAATTGTTGTCTTTGTAAGGCTGCTTTAAGTCCCCTTCAGGGTGAGAAGGGTGGGGTACAAGTGTGGTAAATAAATAAATAATATATTGTTCAAATACTAGCCCTAGGATTCCATAGGATTCAGCCATAGCAACTAAAGTGATATCACAGCACTAAAAGTACCGGGTACTAGACGACTTTTTAGCCCTGGAAAATCTTAAGAAAAGTTGGGGGTTGTCTAGTACGCTGGGTATAAAATTAAAATAATAATATTTAAAAGGAAACAATAAAAACCAACTACCTTAGGATGGAGGGAGGAAGGAGGAGGGCAGAGAGAGGGCACGGGGAGGAGGAGCGAATCCGCTTTCAGCGCCTCCGTAGTTTCCTGACTCCCTTCGTTGGGGTCAGCGCCATGGCCTTGCTGTTTAAGACAACTCCACCTCGAAGCAGGGGCTGCCTTCCAAAGCACCCTCACCATCTTGGATGGAGGGTGCACGTGTCCTCTTCCTCACATGCTGGCGAACCTTGCCAGCACTTCCCTCCCTCCTTCCTCGCCTGCACGCTGCACCTGGCCTGGGCCATGCATTGTCTCTCTCACATCTTCGTCCATCCTGACCCCTCCATGCCAGCATGGGAGGAAGAGGCGAAGAGCTTGCCTCTGGCCCCGCCTCTACCTTCCTTTTGCCTTCCTGCTCGAGGGCTTTCTTGCGCTGCCGACGCGCGCACCCTCCATCCAAGATGGTAAGGATGCTTTGGAAGGCAGGAGTCGTCTTAAATGGCGAGTATATCCTTAACTCTGTATTTTTTGATTATAAGTTGGGGTCATCTTATAGCCCCAGTCGCCTAGTATTCCGGAATATACGGTATGTACAGACAAAAGGCACTTGGTTCTACTCACCAGTTTCCATGTTTATTTTCACCCATTGCAAATTAGATTTGTCTTTTTTATGCACAACTTGTCTCATTTCTATACTATAGGTCAGAGTTTCTCAAACTGTGCTCTCCCAGATGTTATGGACTTCATCTCCCATAGTTCCTAATAGCTGGAAAGCTGTCTGGGATTTCTGGGAGCTGAAGTCCAAAACACCTAGAGGAGCACAGTTTGAGAAATACTGCTTAAGTGTTGGTTCAAACTGGTTTAGATTTCATTCTGCCTACCTGACAAAGGCTTCAAAAGTCTCACAATTCTGCCTATCATTTTTTGTCCAATCCAACTTCCATTATCATATCACCCAGCACTATTTTTTACTTGCTTTCACATTTATCAGTTACATTGGGACAGTTTTCATATCAAAACACTGTACAAAAATTGAAATACATTGGGTCCTCACTCTCTATTTATTTACTTATTTATTTCATTTTTACCCCACTCAATCTCCACCCCTATCTCCACCCCAACGGGGACTCAGAGTGGCTATCTAATGGAGTTTGGTTCCAGTCCCCCCTGTAGATATGAACATCCATGGACACTCAAGTCTTGTTATGTACATTGGCATAGTAAAATTATGTCCCTTATATAAAACTAGCTGTACCCATGCACGCGTTGCTGTGCCATAGTCTGTTTCCCTCGGGGGGAAACGGCCTCTCCCACCCGGGCCACGAAGGTGCGCAGTGGGGGCCACCCGGGCAGCCTCGGAAGGGCTATTCTCAGGCCTCCACCACGGCCGGCCCAGGTCGAGCTCCCACTCCCATGCCAGGGCTTGAGCGGCGGTGCCTAGGCCACACAGCCCACCGTGTTCGCCAGAGCTTCTGGCGGTGAGGGATGGGGCCGGTCAGGGAGGAGGGGGCAATGGCGACATGCGCTGCTGCTGCTTGTGTTGCGGCTTCTTCCTCCTCCTTCTCCTCCTCGGCCTCGTCTTCCCTGCCGGCTCTGCTGTCGCCAGGGCCTTCCTCGTTTCGGTGGCTTCTCTCCTTCTCCGGATCCCAGCTCGGCCTGCTCCTCCTTTACCTTATTTCACGCGTGGTAGGTGGTTATTTTCAGTTTGGGAGTGGGGAGGATGTCTGCCACAGTGGGTTATGGGAATTGTAGTTCCAAACGTTTTAACAGTTTTTTGGTGTGTTGTCTTTAATTTGGGGGGGGGGGGGTTAGCTGCAAACTTAGTGTTTATCTCTGATGCCATGTGTGCCTCTTCGGAGTGGACAGTTGCCATCCTGGGTATCTTTCATACTACACAGTTATAGCACTGTGAATTCACTACAACCACTACGGCATCATCATATGGTGTCCTGGGGTTTTGTATCCGGGTGAAACACCAGTGCACTATAGCTAAGAATTATGAATTGCCTCAAGAAATTTATGTATTTATTTCCGACATTTATATGCCACCTTTCTCAGCCCAGGGGCATCCCAGAGCGGTTCACAATTGGCAACAATTCAATGCCACAACAATTATAACAGTTAAAACAACCATAAAATAATCAGAAACATGGCAGGAAATTATAATGACAGCTTTGAAACTACCAGTTGGGACTGCCATGTTAATTTCTCACAATGCTCTCAAATGATGGCACACTGATATTTTCACAGAATCAGAGAAATATAGAGTTGGAGAGACCACTAGGACAATTCAGTCCAACCTCCTGTCATGCAGTAACAATCCAAGGACTCCTGTTCAGTGCTCATTGGCTTCTGTCTAAAAACATTGAAGGAGAAGACTTCATGGGACTCTGGGGAAACATATTCCACTGTTCGACCACTCTTCTGGATGATGAGAGATTCAAATGGAATCTCAAAAACTCAAATTCAGGAGGGAAATGTTTATGGAGGTACTGTCCAGACCTGCCTGGCTGCCAGGCTCTAATGCCTGCCTTTGCCTACTTTCAGAAGTATTCAGAATTACAGACTGTGCTGTGGTTCTAATTAAGCCATGCTCGCAAATCTCTTGATCATTGTCCAGACAATGCTGAAAGGTTTCATCCAATGCTATTGGAGCCTGGCTGCTCATTGTCTATTTGGCAATAGAAAACCTATTCCCATCATCATATTCATCCCTAGGCAATACTGTATGAATACCTCCAATTATGATTATTTCTCTTCATTCTGCTTCACCACCAGGCAGTGCAACTGCATGCAAGACAAACCGAATCAATGGCATTTCTGCATATGTGAGCTAACAGTCAGAAAATGCCACCCAGCATGGGGGCCAGGATAAGCCTGGCAGGCAACACAAATTGCTCAGCAGGCAGATCTATTATATCTCTCATCGAGTTCTCCTTGTGCCATATAAAGTATGCTTCAGATATAAAGAGATTGCAATAGGAGGGAGGGAAGGAGGGAGAAGGGGCGGGGGAAGTGTGGTGTCCTCTCATTTATCGAGGCACACTAATTGTGTTGACTTTGGTGGAGTACTTCGTCCTTCCAGACTGAGGCATGCTGGAAGGAAAGCCTTCAGCATGACTGCCAGTCTGCCTTTCTGTCACTCACATAATATCTGTTTAACACACAAAACAGTACATTTTATTATGCTAGGCATCACCAGATGGTGAGGTCGCACCTAGTCTTACACTTCTTTTTCCTCCCCAGAGTAAGCAAGCATGTGTTTGGTCTTTAAAAGAAAGAAGTATTGGTGCTTGGGAGTAAAGCTAACACAGATTGTCAGGATATAGCTGTACTAATTACTGGAAATCACCATGTGTCAGCAGACTTGAATATAGACTTCTCACTTTCTCTGTGGCCCCAATATTCACTTCAGTATCATTATGCTGAATGAGTCTGTGCTCATTCAGAGGAAGACCTACAAGCCACTTTAAACACCTTTGCAGAAGCATATAAAAAGCTTGGCCTTTCACTAAACATGAAGAAAGTGCTCTACTAACAGGCACTAACCAATCCTTTTGCAATGCCAACAATAAAGCTTAATGGTGTAACATGAGAAAATGTTAACTATTTCCACTACTTAGACCAGTGTTTTTCAACCTTTTTTGAGCCGCAGCACATTTTTTACATTTACAAAATCCTGGGGCACACCACCAACCAAAATGACACTCTTAACACAGTAATACATATAGTTAATATGTTTTAAAATATATTTATACACTCAGTGTGAAACCTGGGCCTGTTTCGAACACCACACATATATGACTTCCTCTCACATATTTATACATGGCTATCATGTCTTCTCTCAGTCTTCTCTTCTTCAGGCTAAACATGCCTAGCTCTTCAAGCCGCTCCTCATAGAGCTTGTTCTCCAGACCTTTGTGAAATTTCACCCTGAGTGAAACTTGTTTCCAGTTAACTATGGATGTCATGAAGCTGTTATAAACTGTTCCTTGGGGCAGGGGGAGGCAACTCTCGAAAAATCCAGTAAAATAATTTTTTTAAAAAACATTTACAAGCGGAGAGGCGCAATTTGTTTCTTGGAAAGCTGTGAGGGGGCTGCTAGGAGGGGGGAGAGTGTCAATTTCCCATGGCACACCTGATGATCGCTCACGGCACACTAGTGTGCCATGGCACACTGGTTGGGAAACACTGAGTTAGACAACCAGCTTTCCATAAAATATGACATTGATGCTGAAATACAACACTGTCTGAGCTCTGCAAGCTCAATATTTTTTTTGAGCGAACCAGTGAGTGTTTGAGGATCAGTGTTGAGGCCTGTGAAGCCTCTGAGGATGAGAATGAGGATTTTCTGGTTGAGCCTGTTGTTTCTGTGGGGGAAAGTGAAACTGTTTTTTTGAGAAAATGAGAATGTCTTGGGTAGATCTGTTGTCAGGAAAACAGGCAGTGATTCACATGAGACTTGGCCAGGGGTTGACTCTGAAAGGAATGTGGCAGAGACAGGAGGGTTACAGATAACCCATCGTTTACAGATCAGATGGGATAGTGTGAAACAGAGAAATATATGGTGTTCCCAGAGACCAAAAGATAAACAAAGGAAACCCAAATGTGAGAAAGAGTGACGTCATGGGCCAGAGGGAGTATTCTTAAGGAACTGGAGTCAACATTTGGTGAGGAGATCAGTATTGGATTTTCATGTATCATGTTGCCTGTTTTGGGAGCTCTGAGTTAGGAGTTCTGTTCTTGGGTCTGTATCTTGTTTTCCTGTTTAAGTTCCATGCCTCCTGTTTGGATTACAAATCTTGTTTCAAGTTTCAAGCCTTTGGGACTATAGTCAAGTTCAAGTATCAAGACTTTGGATTATGGTCATGTTCATACTTTCAAGCTTTTGGATAATTCTATTTTAAGTGCAACAATCCTTGGATTACACTTTCTTGCTTTTGTTTGAAGTGATTTTGGGAATTTCTATTCAGAGTTGGTCTTTGCTTTTTTTAAAGCTTTTGCAAATATAACTCCTGGTTGTATTTTGAAACTGTTTTTATATTATATACACTTTTCTTAACTTACTATTTTTCTTTCTTTCTGTGTGGTGTTTGGGTGAAAAAGGGATCAAGTAGCTGGCTTGGCTACAACAATCAGGGCATTTGTAAAGATACCTACATGCTTGTTTATAAAGCTATTGTCCTTCCAATTGTATGTCTGCACAAAACAGGCCATCTACAAATATCACTCTCAACTTTTGATTGATTTCATTAGCAAAAAAAGTCCTGGAAATCTCTTGGGAAGACAGGTAAGTAAATGTCGGTATTCTGGAAGAAGCGATGATTCTTCACCATCGCTCAACTGGCCAAGTTGTCTGACCGATGACTGTCTCCCAAAGCACTTAGTTTGTTCTCAGCTCCAGAATGGAAAATTGTTACTTTATTCTCAGCTCAAAAACAGAAAACTGTAGCTCTATAGAAAGTGTCACCTGTAAGACACTGGGATGTACAGTATATTTTAGGATTCTGCTATTCCAATGTGCATTACAATGTGTATAAAGTTTATTGATTACTCCACTAACCATATCAACAATAAAAGACAAAAACAGGAAAATACACAATTAGATATTAATCACTGTCCTAAAACTCCTGTAATAGTGAACGTACATTAAAACACGATTAAAACTTGATTAAAGTGCATTGCAACTAAGGGTGTTTATCTACTGTAGAAATAATGCAACTTGACACCACTTTAAGTACTATGGCTCAATGCTTTGGAACCCCTCCCCCAAAAATTGAGATTAGGGGTACCTGTGCTGTTGTTGCTTACAATGCTTGCTTTTATTGTTAATGATGATGTTGTTATTATGCTGTTTTATATTTTGCTGTTCTGTTTTTAACTGTATGTTGTCTGGGCATGGCCCCATGTAAGTCACCCCGAGTCCCTTCGGGGAGATGGAGGTAGGGTAGAAAAATAAAATAATCTATTATATAAAGGAGGTCCCGTCGTCGAACGACTGACAGAGACAGAGAAACTTTCCAAGGCAGAGACACCAAACTTGCAACACAAATAGGCCTCAGGCAAGGAAGGTTTTTAGCAAAGAAACTCCCCCCCCAAACCTAGAAGGCCCCCAAAGCAATGATACAAAAAACCCTACATTGCCCAGCATCCTCTGCGGCAGTCAGCGAAACCCATTGGCCAACATCGGCCCACACAAAATGCAGGGAGGCTGAGTAACCATAGTAATGCTGGGCACAGCCAACCAAGGCTAGGATAGAATGCTGAGTGATTTCAGTTCTGTCAGTTGGTGTTTGAGGGTTAAACTGACAAAACCAAACTCTATGAGGGAGCAATTCTCCAGCAATTCCTACCCACACAACACAACACAACTTCCTATCACAACCCATCCCCCCAACCTTACGGGACCCCGTACACACAACACCTACCACCACCACAAACAAAAACCAACTCTACCTATACTCCAACCACAACACAACACAAACTGCACTGATACTTTACAAACACACACAAACACCCAAAACACCCCACCCACACAAGCATTCCACAACATACTACCACCCACAATTCCACCACACACCCACTAACTCACCAAAAAAGTAATACCTACACACAACACAATACGCACATAACACAACCTTGTGTCTACTGCTCAACCCATTTGTATGCCATTCCTTCCTTCCACACAGGCAGAAACTGACCCAAAAGACAAGCCATGCCTTCTAAAAAGAACAGCATCGGACGACACACTCGCAACGCTACATACATCAAACAAAAAAGGGCAGAACAAACGCCAAAACAGAAACACAGTTTCTTTTTTCAAATCCAGAGTTGGGAAACCACAGAACCTCTCCATCAACACAGCAGACGGAAAGACAAAAAACATTGTATATCCACAAGCTCTGCAGAACGCCAGCAACACCACACACCGACAACTCCCCAGGACTTCAACATCCCACCCACCAGAACAACCCACAACAACACAGCCATGATCCCACCAAGACCATAAGTAACATCAATTCCAACCCTTACATACTCAGACTTTCTCGCATCTCCTAAATAGGGCACAGCAACGCGTGCCGGGTACAGCTAGTTATTATTATATGATGAGGCAACAGCATTCTCTGGGGGATAAGGCTAACTCCCAGGATTCTACATCATTGAGCCATTGCAGCCAAACTGATGTCAAACTGCAGATATTCTACAGTGAAGATGTCCACTAACATTGTAACATGACTGCACTAAACATATTCAAATTGCATAAAAACCGCAGCCAACAAACGAGGAACAAAGGATTAAAATAGTCATGCTAACTCTAATAATAGTGAAATTGTGAGAACTGTTTCAGCCCTCCACAGCTAAAATCCTTGTCACTGGCAAAGCTGTAAGCAGAAGGTTTAATAACACCACGGGAACAAGTCTCATTGCTAAAGATGAGGTAAGCGTTATTTCACACTTCCTTCAGAGCAAGCAAAAACTGCCATGAACACACAATAGCTGGCTGGCTGCCACTCCTCCACACACAATACGTGTCAGATCAAAACAGATTCTTCACACTTTTGTCTGTCCCTTACAAGAGCAAAGCATCAAAGCGTTGTGAAATCTCAAATAACAAGGAAATTTGCAACTCTGTTTTGTTTTACAAGCTTCCTGCCTGTTTTTCCAGTTTTACTTTCAGGGGTGCAATCTCTAAAGCAGAAAGATAACTGTTCCACTCCAGCGGGAGAAGATGTGTTGTTTGGGTGCCATCTAGCCTGAGAAATGGGCACTCAATGCGGCCAGCTCTTTCTTTGCCCGGGGCTCCGTCAGATGGTTAGGGAGGTGATGAGGGAGTCGAGACAGCTTTGGAGTCCTGCTAGCTATTTGTCTTTTGGTCCCAGCTTGTTGAAAGAGAACAGTTCTTATTTGTTCGCTTAAGTCTCAAGCTCTGTGCAAAGCCCTTGCTAAAATGGTATTAATCCTGTCTCATAAAGCAATGTGTTGTTTCCCCCTGGAGTGATGGCTCAGGTTCAATATAGACTGTGCCACTAATTAATCCTGCCAACTGGGTACCAACCATGAGTGTAGCCACATGCCAAGGGGGCATGATAGAGGAGAAGAAAGCATCACAAAGCCTTCTTGAGGGATTCCTCATGTTTGACTCTATGCGTGTACAGCAGGGGTGCTCATTAGGTAGATCATGATCTACTGGTAGATCGTGTAGGGCATCCTGGTAGATCACAGGCAGAGCGGGAGGGAGGCTCAGTCAATTCGTCCAGTAGTAAGAAATCAGTTTGTGTGTATCAACTGTAAAATAGGATGTGTGGAAGCGCCCTGGGTTATCTGAGGTCCTTTCCACACAGTTGAATAAAATCCCATGTTATCTGCTTTGAATCAGATTATATGGCAGTATAGACTCAGAAAACCCAGTTCAAAGCAGATATTGTGTTATATGTTTCACATTTTTGTAGTGGGTAGGTAGATCATTTTGACTTGGTTGTTTTATAAGTAGCTCGCATGCTGAAAAAGTGTGAGCACCCCTGGTGTACAGTAATACTTCAGCCAAGTTGTTACTGAGTTATGACAGCTCTAAGGAGAACCTATCATAGGGTTTTCTGAGGCTGGGAGTGTGTGACTTGACTAAGGTCACCAAATGGGTTTTCATAGTGAATAATAATAATAACTTTATTTTTATGCCCCGCCAACCATCTCCGCAAGGGGACTCGGGACGGCTTACAAGGGACAAGCCTAAAAATTAGTGAAGTGGGTTTCCATAGCCTAGTCTCCAGAGTTATAATTCAAAGCTCAAACCCGTTATACAATTTCTCTTGGCAGAAATGTTCTCTATAAATAAATAAACCAACAAACAAATAGCCCATTTACACAAGAACAAGACTGAATCTGGAATCTAGGGATTGAAAAACTTGAAAGCCTAAAGTGGGTTAAAATAAAAGTAATGAAATAAAAAAAAATACTCAGGAGTTTGGATAGAATCATAGAGTTGGAAGAGACCTCATGGGCCATCCAGTTTAACCTCCTGCCAAGAAGCAGGAAAATTGCAATCAAAGCACCCCTGACAGATGGCCATCCAGCCTCTGTTTCAAGGCCTCCAATGAAGGAGCCTCCACCACACTCCAGGGCAGAGAGTTCCACTGCTGAACAGTTCTCACAGTCAGGAAGTTCTTTCTAATGTTCAGATGGAATCTCCTTTCTGGTAGTTTGAAGCCATTGTTCTGCGTCCTAGTCTCCGGGGCAGCAAAAAACAAGCTTGCTGGCCTCATAATTCATGTTTGGTGAGCCTCAAAGAGACTGAGGGAGAGAAAGAGTGACAGAGAGAAGAAGAGACAGAAATTGACAAAGAGAGAGACAGAGCGGGTGAAGACATCTCAGTGCCTGAGGCAGAAAATCCCAAAATATTTAAAAGTAAAAATATTCAATGAAATAATTTATGATTCATCATCCTTTGCTGGCATCCAAAATTCTACCTCCTGAGGCCACCTGTCTAACGAAGGGGTCTTTCCACGATGTAAGAGCAAAAAGATACATTATGACAAGCTTCTGTGTGTCTAAGAATGCAGGTTAATAAGGTATTAAAACAATTAAGCAAATCATTTTTAAAATAAAGCTTAACAAGGAAAGGGAGAAAACTGACATTATTGTTGGAGACACAAAATAGTTCCCTGCAGAAGAAGAAATCAGTTGCAATTATTTCTCTTTCTGGAGAACTGGTGTAGTTTACACTCTGGGTCAAATGTATTAATGGCATGAGGCACAACTATATTTTCTTTAGATTAAACAAAGGGCAAATAGAGTGACAGGCGCCATGCGCTGCTAATCATGCTCTATGCTTTATACTTCAAGAGTTAATGAAGGACAAGCTAAACCTCCATGATCTCCTTTTTTCCTTCACCCTCTAAATCTCCACTGAAGCAGTCGTAATCCAAATACTCTGTGGGAGTCATTTATTTCTCCTCCATCTTTCCCCCAATCTCACTAGGGCAGAGCTTTTGACACCTTCACACAATGAGTCTTGGCAGCACCTGTACTTTTATACACAACAGAAATAAAAGGTCTGATGGGGAAGAGGCTCCGCTTTCTTTCCTTAGTTACTTCTAGGAAAAACATGAAAAAAGGTATGTGCCCAATGTTTGAAGGATTGTTGGCTTCTAAGTCAAGGATGTTGCAAATTCACTATAGGCCAAGGGCGGGCAACCTACGGCCCGCGGGCCTGATCTAACCCTCTGGGCGATGCCATGCGGCCCACGACTTCCTTCTGGGGCAGCTACAAAGCAACATGATGCTTTGTGTGCGTATGGGCAAAAAGGAAGGGAGGGAGAGAGCAGAGTGCCTCCTCGTGCCCATCTCTTCAGCTCTGAAAGAATTTCCGCAGGAAGCCCCACCTCCCTGAGGCTCTCCTGCTCGATGAGGTCACGGGCAGCATCAGGGAGGCGGGGCTTCCTGCGGAAGTTCTTCCAGAGCTGAAGAGAGGGACACGAGGAGGCACTCTGCTGTCTCCCTCCCTCCCTTTTTGCCCATACACACACAAAGCATCATGTTGCTTTGTAACTGCCCCAGTGGGAGTTTGCCTCCCTCTTTTCAAGAAGGAAGCTGCGGGCGAGAAAGAGGAGGCCTTGTCGGAAAGAAGAGGAAGAGAAGAGATAAATGGAGTGCCGTTCCTTTCTTGTAGAAGCAGGACCTCACATTTGCTAGTATTTGAACTGCTGGGTTGGCAGAAGCTGGGGCTAACAGTGGGAGCTTCTGCAGGACCTCACATTTGCTTGTATTTTAACTGCTGGGTTGGCGGAAGCTGGGGCTAACAGTGGGCGCTTCTGCAGGACCTCACATTTATTTATTTATTTATTTATTTATAAATTCGATTTGGTAGACCGCTCTCTCTGGAGCCCAGAGCGGTTTACAGCATAAAATCAATAAAACATCAATAAACAGATAAAAGACACAAAAGCCCCCTTGCATGTATTTGAACTGAGGCAATACATGGCAGGACGGTATGTTGGCAGCTGGCAACTAAGGAGGCATCATGTATTTGAACTGCTGGGTTGGCAGAAGCTGGTGCTAACAGTGGGAGCTTCTGCAGGACCTCACATTTGCATGTATTTGAACTGCTGGGTTGGCAGAAGCTGGGGCTAACAGTGGGAGCTTCTGCAGGACCTCACATTTGAATGTATTTGAACTGCTGGGTTGGCAGAAGCTGGGGCTAACAGTGGGTGCTTCTGCAGGACCTCACATTTGCATGTATTTGAACTGCTGGGTTGACAGAAGCTGGGGCAGAATGTATGTAGCAGGAAGGTTTAAAGGATAATGTGGGGCAGACAACCCAACAGGTAGTTAAAGTGCTTCTAAGGACATTTTGCAAAGAATTGATCACAGCAGGGTGTTATTTCCTTTATTCAGGGAAGGCACATTGGAAAAGCCACGTTTTCAGGCTCCTCCTAAAAACTGCCAATGTGGAGGCTTGTCTGATATTCCTGGGGAGCATGTTCCAGAGTCGGGGGGCCACCACAGAGAAGGCCCTCTCCCTCATCCCCACCAATTGCACCCGCGAAGGGGGTGGGAGTGAGAATAGGGCCCCCTTTAGTTCATCCCCTGTTTTCCACCCATTGAGAAATTATTTGCACACATTCCCTCCATGCACACTTTTTTCCCAAATACCAGAATTATCTATTTATTTATTATTTATTTATTTGCTGCATTTCTATACCATTTTTCTCACCCCTAGGGGAACTGAAAGCAGTGTACAGCATTATAATTGGCAAAAATTCAATGCCTCACATATGAATAAAAACTATAAATTACATATCTTAAAACAATGACATATAACTATAAATTAAAATCATTAAAATGGTTAGGCATGATGTTTTGCCCGTTTGTGTAGTTTTCAATTACTGATCTTGTAGGCCAGTGCAGTTTTAATGAAAGTTTGTTATGAGGACCAGAGCCACCAAGGCTGCCCAACGCAATCAGTAAGGAATTGATGGAAAAGCCTCAGAGAGCAGTTCAGCTAATCCCGGTAAGCAGTCCTCACACATCAACATCTCTGTTTGTGGAGTGCCTTTGTCCATTGCAACCTATGTCATGTCATTAGTGGGATCCCAATCAGCCAGCACGTCCTCGTTATCTTCATTTTCTTGTAGCCATCAATACCAAGCTGTACCATTTGGTAAGCAGGACATATTGTAGGCATGCACTGATAAATACACCCAAGATCACAAATACATATTCCTCCCTTTCCCTGCCTTCTGCCCTTCCTGATTCACTAACAATAAACTTCTCCTGGGTCCAGATGGGAGTGCTCTTGCAGATTTTATGGCTGTGGGCTTTATTTTACTATTTAAAAAAATAATCCAAGTCTCAGATGTTACAGAAACGACATCCACAATTGAAATTAGAAAGCACTTCTAGTTGTTCTCGTTGTTCTTCCTTGCTTGTGAATAGTGTTTGTTTTAAAGAATTATGTAATATGGTAATGAAAAAGTGATTAATTCAAATTGTAGTCTCCAAGAATGTTTCTCAATCTATTTTCTGGTTATTGCTCCTTTTTTGTTCTTTCTGCTGTGAGCACATGTGAACATAAAGATAAGAACTGTTGCATTAATTTGTATTATATTCACTGCCTAGCAGTTACCTAGACACAGAATACAGATCTCTGTCCTCAAGAAGCTTAAAAGCTAGGGGGGGAAACAAGAGACAGGGGAGAGAAAAATGCAAGGGGAAATGAATGAATGTTACATATTATCTCACCTTTCTATTTATAAGCATCTTTGGATCCATTTTTTAAAAATGGAGTAAGAGTGTTGTTTATAAAGTAAATGATTACAAGTATAATTAGTTCACAGACATAGTTGGCCATGTTTGAAGCCCTGTGTTTCTATTAGCAATACAGCGATCTATACATATTTGGTTGAAAGTAGTCTGCCTCTGCATCCATGGGTTTGGCACTCACAGATTCAAACTGTGGCTTGCAAACAGAAGAATAAACAATTGCACTTGGATATCCATGGGATTGGTGTTCAGGGATGTCTTGGACAGGCCCGGATTAACACTTTTTTGCGCCCTAGGCCACACTTTGGAATTACGCCCACACACACACACACCATTCAGACCCACACTTGGCTGGCTTTCGCTATGGTGCCTCCAGAGCAGAAGAGAAAGGCAAGTAGGCACCATCCCGCCACCTCCAAGGTCCCCATGCATTCCCACCGGTTGGAAAGCTCCGCTGTACTCTGGAGTCGGGAGGCTTGGGGAGAGCGCAGAGAGTGCAAACTCGCTCCAAAGGTGCGCACGAGAGAGAGAGAGTACACAAGAGAGAGAGAGAGAGCGTGAGAGAGAGACAGACAGACAGACGTAGGGGAAGGAGCAGAAACTTTGCCGGGAGAAGGAGCGAGGAGGGACATGAGAAAGGGGGAAAGAGGGTGCAGACCAGTTTTTTTTGGTCTGTGACCTGCGCCTCCCCCCCCCCCCGGCTTGCGCCCCTAGGCCATGGCCTCGTTGGCCTTATGGGTAATCCGGGCATGGTCTTGGAAGCAAACCACAGAGGATACCAAGGTCCTACTGTAGCTGAAACTGTATATAATATAATATATATGTCTATTATTTCATTATAATAGCAAGAACCAAAAGTCAGAGGAAAAAAAATCTAGGAGGCATCCATGTTAACTAAGTTTCAGGATCATCTCAAACTCTAAGATGTCCAGGCCAAAACCCAAGACTTAGATGAGGCTCTCAGTAATGCAGTTATGTCTTTTAAATTAAGTACTCACTGCAGTTGCTCAGAGTTCATCATTCCAATAGACTATATTGTCCTGTTTGTGAATTGATAAAGAAGCTCTGAAGAGTTTAGAAAGGTAGGGATTGTAGGTGCACAATCTGTAGATCTGGAAGACCAACTCTTATGTTGCTTGGCCATATGAGTCCCAGAGATTTCATGTTGGAGGATATGGAACAGCTCTGTTGAGACTCATTGTCAGCGCCGCCTGACCTGTCAGCGCCGCCTCTGACCTGGTCAGCCTTTGTTTACCTTTGAACGGCTGGAAAGAAAGGACCAGGCCAAGAGGGTTTGAAGGTGTGGACAGGCAGGAAAAGGCCAGTTCGCCATCTGATAAGGAGAACATCTGGTCAGCCTTTGAACTGTTCCCAGCCTTTGGTGAGACACCAGCACTCCTTGGCAGAGAAGGCTGAAGCCCTTTGAAGGATGCAACTATCATGATTTCATAGCACTGGGCTGTGGCAGTTAAAGTGGTGTCAAACTGCATTAATTCTAGTGTAGATATACTCTCATTGTATGCAACCTTTGTTTCATGTCCAAAAATATTTTTAAATTATGTATAAAATTACCGTTTGGCTACATACTGTAAATAAGGTGTGTATGAAATATACAGTATTCAGATTTTTTTGTTTAGACTTAAGTCCCATCTCCAAAAAATTTCATGATATACATATATGGAAATACAAATATTTCAAAATTTGGGAAAAAATATCCTCAATCAAAAACACTACTGGCCTCAAGCATTTTGGATAAGGAATGTTTTTAACCAGTACTCTGTTGTGTTTTCCCCTCTGACTGACATATTCTAAATATAAAAGGAAATTCCTCTGTAAAGAATCGAGCCACAAGGGATGATAACCTTTGAACTTTCCCCTCCTGTGACACTCAACTTAATGAGCTCACTTCTCTTATCTCCCAAATGTTACATGATACAGATGTGAAGTTTACCCAGTGGGTGATCTTGGCGAAGAAAATTTGGAACACCAACAACTGGACTAAGGCTGGAGTTTTGTTATATATATATATATATATATATATATATATATATATATATATATATATATAAACAAACAAATATGGGGTCACAATGATTTGAGTTTATATAATGTCATTATGAGTTATGCAGTCATTATGAGTTCAGCAATAGGCTGAAAAGTTTTTGTATTTTACAATGGAGAGATTATTCAACACATTGCTGATGCTTGATTCTCTGGTGTCAGCAGTGGCCGGGAGGGCCTTTGCACACTTCAAGCTTGTGCACCAGCTGCAACCATACGTTGAGAAGTCAAGGTGGTCCATGCCTTAGTCATCTCCAGGTTTGATTACTGTGGTGTTTTCTAGGTGGGGCTGCCTTTGAAGACAGCCCGGAAATTGCAGTTGGTACAGAGGTCGGTGGCAAGGTTGCTAACAGGAGCAAATTATAGGGAGTGGTCAACCCCTTCTACTAAAACAGCTCCACTGGCTGCTGATAAGTTTCCAGTCCCAATTTAAGGTGCAGGTTATTACCCCCAAAGCCCTAAATGGTTCAGTTCCAGCCTATCTCCATGATTGCATCTTCCCCATGAACCAATGTGAGCTTCAAGATCTGCTAGGGAGGCCCTTCTCTCACTCTCACCTCTGTCTCAAGTGTGGTTGGTGGGGATGAGAGAGTGGGCCTTCTCAGTGGTGGCCCCCAGCTCTGGAACTCGAGTCTCCCCAGGGAGGTTAGATTAGCACCTACCCTGTCCACTTTCCATAAAGACCGAAACTTGGATGTCCCAATGTGCTTTTGATTAATACAGTTTCCTAGATGATACGCCCTCCTCCAACTATAATTTAATAGTGGGCCCTTGCACTTTATTACTATCTCTCCCCTTGTAGTGCACTGTACTAATTGATCTGACCCCTCTAGCCCCATCGGGCCTCTGGCCCTTGCATCTTACTATCAGTCCTGTCCTGGTAGCTGTACTACACAAGCCCTTGCCTCACCCTTTAGTTCTGAACATGCCCGCTGTGCTCGGCCAATGATTGCTGATTATGATGGTTATGTTTTTATGATGTTTTTACATGTATTCTATTGTTTTTATTGTTCCATGTTTTAATTGTGTTTAATTGGGCTTGGTCCCCTTGTAAGCCTCCCCGAGTCCCTTCTGGGAGATGGTGGCAGGATACAAAAATTAAGGTATTATTATTATTATTATTGCTGCAAAGAAATAGCTGCCAATAGGATAGAAGCCAACTACAACTTCCAAACTCAAGGTCAATTCCCAAGCAAACCCTTTCAGTACTTTCTGTTGGTAATGAGAGTTCAATATGC
Source organism: Anolis apletophallus (assembly GCA_030556195.1). NCBI lineage: Eukaryota > Metazoa > Chordata > Lepidosauria > Squamata > Anolidae > Anolis > Anolis apletophallus. The sequence continues at coordinate 198,914,036 of JARBWK010000002.1, forward strand.
CAAGTTTGGTTCAATTCCATTGTTGCAAGAGTTCAGGATGCTCTTTGATTGTGTGTTAACTATACATCCCAGAAACTGTAACTCCCAAATGTCAAGGTCTATTGTTCAATTTACCCTATATAATAAGGTTCTGACCCCAAACTTGGATTGTGTTGTTGCTAGTATAAAAATGCAATTCAGACCAATACAGCTGTGCTATACTAATAACCCAATGACACCTCATAGAATAGTGTATTTAAACATTTAAAGACTCCAGGCTGATATTGTAGGAGATAACGGAGTTGCATTGTTTCCTTGACAGCGGAATACTGTCTACTGATACTGAATCACTTTCATGAGATTAGAAAGCTGTAGGCAAGGGCTGAATCCCTCCCTCCCTTTATCTTCTTCACACACAGATGCACTAAAAGAAGGCAGGTTGGAGCCATAATTTATTACCATAAGAACTTGGCACATACAAAACAAACCTGACACTTCCTCACTTCAGATACCTTTGCTTCATGCAGGAAAAGACAGGAGATTAAGAAAACACAATTGATACAGGCAAACAAAACCCATATTTTACCACTTTGTTTCTTGACTTTGAGGCTGCAATGCACCATGGGCTGAAACTCTGAGGGATCCCATATGATTTATTCGAGTTTTAAGCAAGCCTAGCTGTTTTTCAATGCATTACACAACTCCTGGCCTAAGGAAGCCTAGTAGGAAAAGGCAAGTCATTATAATCTACAGCGGAGACTTATCCATCTCTTGTCGCTTAGTAATAGGGATGGTACCATAGGAGGGAATCCGAATTGTATTTTTTGCTTGACAATATGTTTTTTTATTATTATTATTCATTGGCTTGCCAGCTACTGAGGGAAACAATGTCATGTCTGATTTTTTTTTTCTAATGCCAGGTTTCTGTTTTCTACTCCAGGTTTGCTCCCTTTCTTGTAGAAAAGAAAAAAAAGGAAGGGATGATTCTTCTAGCTCGGGCATGGGCAACCTTCAGCCCTCCAGGTGTTTTGGACTCCAACTTTCACAATTCTTAACAGTCGGTAAACAGTGATATGGGGTGGATCCCTTAGCCCTGCTGCTCATGTTCCAAGGGAATGTTATCGTCCCTGCGGTTGGATAGTAACAGCATGATGGGATCCATCACCCCTTGAAACTGACTTACAAGGGTAGGTTGAATGCTCTCATGTGAATGTTCACAAGTGTCTCTGTCTTTGGGAGCCATGCATAGGAAGGGGTCATCCTGTTGTCCATCCATCTCCTTCCCCTTCCACAAATGGGTCTGCCATGTGAATGTGCACCCACTGTTATGGAATGTGCACCCATCCCAGACTTTGAAAGAGGGCAGAATCTGTGGGGCTGGCAGGCCAGTTTGCAACATTCCTCCTCAATGTGAACTGGAGGGACATCCCCCATATACATACATACACTATATTGTAGCAGTTACTAAAACCCCCAAATGTGGGAGTCTGGCCATATTAAAACTGAGAACCATCTTTTAATATTTATCTGATCATGATGGTCAAGAAACCCTTTTAGTGATGAGAAGTCTTAGAGATTTATATTGAATTGTTCTTTACTATGACTTTACTGTAGAGCAGTCTTTCTCAACACTAGTGTGCCGTGATGGACCTCCTGCTGTGCCGCGAGAAAAGCTCTCTGCCCCCCCTTCCTCCCCCCCCTTCCTGCCGAACTCCTGCTGCTTGGGGGAGGAGGAGGAAGGGCCGCAACATCAGTGGCGAAGAAAACAAGAAGGGACCAAAGGTGGGCGCCGCCTCTTTTACCCAGTCCATTTCCCCAGCCAGCCTCCAATCCGCCATGACTCCCACTATGACTCTCGCCCCTCGCTTGCTGAACCGCGTGGAGGAGGAGCCCCGCCCACTGAAGCCCGTTCACCGCTTATGCTCCTCCTCTGTAGGAGAGCTGAAGCTGGGAGGAGGGGCGGGGCATGGCGCGACCCCCTGTCAGGTGAGCTGAAGCTGGGGGCATGGCGCTCCCAGGAGGAAGGCCTGGCTCTGCCCCCTCCCGGTACTGGGGATAATTGCGGCGCTCCCAGCAGCTGCTCGAGCCTTAAAGGGACAGTGCTAAGCCAGCATTGTGCTGGCTCTGGCACCGCTGGCTTGGCACTGCCCCCTCAAGGCTGGAGCAGCTGCTGGGAGAGGTGAAGACGGGGTCAGGGGCGGGGCATGGCACAGCCTGGCTCCGCCCTCTCCCAGCAAAGGGAGTTCGGCACTCCCAGGAGCTGCTCCCAAACAATAGCAGGCCACCAACCCCCAACCGTTCTTTACTGTGTTAGAGTGTCATTTTGTGTCATTTTGGTTGGTGGTGTGCCCCTGTATTCCCATTAAAGATTTTTAATGTTAAAAGTGTGCCTTCCGGCTCAAAAAGGTTTGGGCCTCGAAACACTGCTGTAGAGGAGAATAATATTTGTATTAAATTACTGTATTTTCTGGTGTATAAGACCCAGAAAACACAGGAAAATCTTCTCAAAAGTCGAGGGTCATCTTATCCCCTAGCTGTTGTCTCATAGGCCAGGTGCTGAAATTTCTGAGCTGGACTGGAAAATCTGTGGTTGCCACACATGATGCAAGGAGCTCAAAAACGGCCGTGGGCACATCCCCGCCATATGTGGCGATTGTATGAAAGCAGCAAGGACAGCCCTGTACAAGTACAGTAGAAGAAAATCCTCCCACCAGGATTCATGGAAAGTGACTTAATGCAGTCCCGATGACGAGGTGAGGGGGCACCCCACTGGGAAGGTTTAAGTAAAGGGTGGAGCAAGCTGCAGGCGTCTGGGACACCCGGGGTATGGAAAAAAGACATAGAGCAGTGACGTGCCCAGAAAAAACATGCCTCTTTCACCCCTCTGGCCCACCCTTGTATCGTATTACTATGGTACCTCCTTCCCTGCCTCTCAGATCTTGCTCCTGAGGACTGTAGTGAAGTGGCGCAGGCTTGCATGTGCAAGATCTTGAGAGGCAGAGAAGTAGGTAGAGTAATAGAAAAATTACCATTTGGAAATCAAATCTGCTTTAAAAAAAAATTATTTGGCGTGCATTGGAAGAGGGGTAGTCTTATATGGCAAGTATATCTCAAACTCTATATTTTAACTGGAAAAGTATAATCAACGTATTAGAAAATCACATATTTAGATTAAAATTATTTAAAATAAAAATAAAAATACCATATTTTCTGGTGTACAAGACGAATGAGTGTATAAGAATACGCTCATTCGTCTTACACACCAGAAAATATGGTAATTTTATTTTTAATTTTAAATAATTTTAATCTAAATATGTGATTTTCTAATACATTGATTATACATTGTTTATCTCTACTGTTGCAGTAAAGAATCCATATTTTTTGTTTCAGTTGTGAGTTGGGTGACGTGTATCTGGCATTCTGGCACTTCATTCTGGAAAATCTTTATTGTAACAGAAATTACCTAGCTAGGACTGCCTGTGGTGGACAGTTCTCTGGCAGCTCCCACTGGTTTAAAGCTCCACAATATACAGAAATGGGTATATTTCTTTTGCTCAGCACAACTAACCTGGGCTTCCTGCCAGGAAACTAACTGACAAGATACATGGACTTCTCATTAAAATAAGAAATGAGAAGGAAGAAGTGGGAAGGATCAGAAATGGGTACTGCAAGCCCTGATTAAGCAAGAGCCTTTTTTTCTTAAAAAGTTGAATCAGGGTTCAACAAGAGCGCCCAAGTTTAGCAGGTGAATATGGTTCATAGACAGGATGCAACACCAATTAACCTGGGCACCTGTATACGTGTATTAAACTAGACAACACATTCACATACTATCATATAAGAGCAGGAATACAACTGTCTATAAAAGTGGTAAATGTGTATTTTTTATTTTAGTTGGAAATGTAAATGCTTAAGTTCATTAGACTATTGTGGGTGTTTTATCAAGCTAAGAATCCCCAGTGGCACAGTGGGTTAAAGCACTGAGCTGCTGACTTGCTGACCAAAAGGTTGCAGGTCCGAATCGAGGAAGTGGCATGAGATGAGCACCAACCCCCAGAGTTGGAAATAACTGGGGAAAACCTCTCTCTCTCTCACTCTCTCTCTCTCTCTCTCTCTCTCTCTATATATATATATATATATATATATATCTTTAAGTTTTAATATTGAGATAAATTGCTATCTGTGATGCCTTAATTACTACTTCTTTTCTTTATTTTATCACTAGCTTGGGGACCCGGCGGTGCCCGGGTCATTTGAGAAGTGCAGTAGGATGTAGAGTGGGTCATGGGGGCTCTGTGTGCCAAGTTTGGTCTTGATCCATCATTATTGGGAGTTGCAGTGGTATCATGGAATTACTGAAGGTAGTGGAAGTCCCATCATCTCTGGTCCACCCTCCCCCAAAGTGTAGTAGGATGTAGATTGGGTCATGGGGGCTCTGGTCTGTAGGTTTGGTCTGTATTGGTGAATTGATGAGGGTTGCATTGTTTTTAGGAAGTGAGTGAAGGTACTTCAAGTCCCATCATCCATGGTCCATCTCACACAAAACAGCACCAGGATGTAGAGTGGGTCATGAGGGCTCTGTGTGCCAGGTTTGGTGTTGATCAGTCATTGGATTAGGTTTGTAGCAGGCTTGGAAAGTGAGGGAAGGTACTGCAAGTCCCATCATCCATGTTCTGCCCCCCTCCAAAGTTCAGTAGGATGTGGAGTGGGTCATGGGGGCTCTGTGTGCCAAGTGTGGTCTTTCTCGGTGTTTGTTGGGGGCGCAGTTGTCTGTGGGAACAGAGGGGTGTGAGTACTACAAATCCCATCATCCATTGTCAGTCCTCCCCCGAACCTCACCAGGACATGAAGGCAGTCATGGGGGTTATGTGTGCCAAGTGTGGTCTCGATCAGTAATTGGATGAGGGTCGCAGCGGACTTGGGAAGTGAGTAGAGGTACTTCAAGTCCCATCATCCATGGTCCACCCTCCTCCGATCTGCACCAGGAGGTAGAGTGGGTCATGGGGGCTGTGTGTGATAAGTGTGGTCTGTATTGGTCATTTTTGGTGGCCTCAGTGGTCTGTGGGAACCAAAGTGTTTGAAAGTACTACAAATCCCATAATTCGTGGGTCATGTCTCCCGAACTGCACCAGGATGTAAAGGGAGTTAGGGAGGTTATGTGTACCAAGTTTGGTGCAGGTCCATCACCCGCGCTGGTCGCTGTGGCCTGTGAAAGTGGCTGCCACATATCCGCCCATTCGCCCTTCTGCCCTCCCGCCCTCCCGCCCTCCGCACACATACATATGTACAAACATTCTGCTTTATAAAGGTATACAGATAAACTTTTGTGTTAGTCACATTGTAACTTCTCAAAAGTTTATGATTATATTTGATACTGCTTCGTGGTCTTTTTAGTAGTTAGTCAGCCCTCCACTATTGCTGATGTCAATTTTGGAGAGAAAAAAATTTATATCCAAAATGACCTTCAGTGACTAATGACTAATCAGTGTCATATTTAGAAGGGGTGCACCTATATTGCAGAATGAATACAGTTTGACACCACTTTAACAGCAGAGCTGAATGCTATGTAAACCTGGGACTTGGGTTAGGGCTAGGCCTTCTCTATGAAAGAATGCTGATGCCACATCAAACTACTGAAGCATCAACAGCAGGCATGGACAAACTTCGGCCTTCCAGGTGTTTTGGACTTTAACTCCCACAATTCCTAACAGCCAGCAGGCTGTTTGAAATTGTGGAAGTTGAAGTCCAAAACTCCCGGAGGGCTGAAGTTTGCCCATGCCTGACCTACAGTATTAACACATCCTCAGATACAAAAGTGCTGTTATTTCTTTAGCTTTTACTCCTTCTTTCCAGACAAATAAAATCTCCCAAAATGACGAATGTCTACTTAAAACAAAGAGACAGGCCACTCCCCCAGGTCTATAAACCAAAAAGAACAAGATGCACAAGAGTGCTTTTTAAGGGTCATCAATACTAATGCGGGGAAAAGTTGTTCATATGTTTACATGCCATTTGTTAATGTTTAATGGCCATCACAGACTCTCATTTACAGGCACTTATTCAACTTCGGTGACCATTTTTTAAAAAAATAAACTGATTGCATTTATTCCTGTTCTCAATTGTTGTTCAGCATCCGTGGTGACGTGGTACATTATGGCTGTTTAAGGGACATCTGGACTGCTGGAAAACATTATTAAATAAGACTTTATGCAGGCAAACCAGTCAGTGTCAAGTATGGGGGAAATTTGCTCTGCTCTAGCCCAGATAAGATTGTATTTATTGACAAACCTTGTGTCATTCCTTGGAAATTAATTTAATTAATGAGACGCTGATATTGTGTTTTTAACGTTGAATGCTAATTTGTATATGTTGGAATTGTATTGTATTGATAATTGTTGATATGTTTGTCTTAAGCAGTTTTTGCTGTTGTACACCGCCTTGAGTCGCCTTCGGGCTGAGAGAGGCGGTCTAGAAGCAAAGTAAGTAAATAAATATATAAACCCTAGCAATGTTCTGCAGGAAATAGAAGGTGGGGAGCTGGACTCCACCTTCGGCACATTTATAGTTTAGCTGGGAACCAGAGACATTTGCCTTGGAAGATGGAAAGCCACTCTGCATGCTAACAACTATGCCGTGCTGGCAAGCAATCAACATGTGCAAAGGAGGATGGATTTAGCTTTGAGATGCTAAGCAAAATCTTCTTTGACTTAGGGCCATTCCACACAGCCCTATATCCCTGAATATCAAGACAGAAAATCCCACATCATCTGAGTGTGGACTCACATAACCCAGTTCAAAGCAGATATTGTGGGATTTTCTGTCTTGATATTCTGAGATATAGGGCTGTGTGGAAGGGCCCTCAGAGACACTGAGACACAGAAATGGTGATGATGATGATGACAAAATAGCCCTAATTGTCCTGATTCAGGAAGGAGAGTACTAAGTAATCCTCTGTCACTCCACTTTTCAGCTGCATTTCAAATGTGCCTGTTTCTCCTATTTTCCCCATTCTTCCTCAGGCTAACTCAATTGCTGAAAGTGAGTTCAAAATAGAAAGTAATTTGTACTTAACTAGGAGTTTGTTTAATTGTAGAATTAGTGGAGTTTGACAACACTTTAACTGCCATTGTAGAATGGTAAACCTCTGCAGTTTTTGTCAGAGCAAACTAAAGACCTTGTAAAACTACCACTCCCATGATTTCATAGCAATGAGCCATGGCCATTAATAGTGTCAATGTACAGTGTAGATGCACTCTAAGGACCCTTCCGCACAGTCATATAACCCAGAATATCAAGGCAGAAAATCCCACAGTATCTGCTTTGAACTGGGTTATCTGAGTCCACACTGCCATATATTCCAGTTCAAAGCAGATGATGTGGGATTTTATTCAGCAGTGTGGAAGGGGCCTGACTCGTGATGTGCTCCTTTCATCTGGCTTCTCGGGGAGCTAAAAGGCCTGCTGCTGTGGCAAAAACAGGGTGCATCCAGACAGCCACTTAGAAGCAAGAGTTCTCGCTTCTTCAAGAGGGTCGTCCAGATGGCGTTCAATAGAAAAGCAATTGCAATCACCACAAAGTTGTCACAATGCTGGGTCCTGGCCCGACCCCTTAAGCACACACACAGAGACAATGATCAATTAACTATTTATTGAGTAATAAAGAACAGGTGAAAAAGTAAATTGTCCAACTGAGAAATTAGCAATAGTCCAAAGTGAAAACACGTGAAGTTCAAAAAGCAATAAGCATGGAATCCAAAAAACAAGGTAATCCGTGGAAACAAAGCAAGGCAAGGTCCATGAAAATACAAGGTCCGTGGCAAGGTACTTGGCAAGGCAGCCAGACTATGGCTTCCAGGAACACGGTCGCTTCACTCCCTTCAGATCAGAAGTGGCTGACCAACTGAGGAACTGTTCCCAGGGAACGTATACTTTGGGAACCCCTTTGGGAATCCAACACCGCTCTAAGTTTCGTTTCCATTCTCTGCGATGGGACTCAATGCTTCTCCTACGACCAAAACACTCTCCAGGCCAGTCCGCAGCTGGCTCACTATCTTCCTGAGAACCTTCCTCCCCTTCGGTTTCCATCAACTCATCCCCCGCAGGTTCCCAGATGCGTTCCTGGGAACCGTGACCACCTGGCCTCTCATAACTATCAGGATCTGTGTCATCCTGACCTTCTCCGTCCGAATAAGCCTCAGGCCAGGTGTCATCCCACTGCAAACTATCTGTTGGAGATGCAGGCCCAGCAGCCCCATCATCCGCTTCACCTGTATCTACAGCAATTGGGTCCAAAGCAATTGGAACCCCCGGGGCGCCCCCCGGCCCCCCAGCTGGAATGGAGGCTGGGTTGCTACAAAACTAGAAAAACCCTGGTTTGTAGCAAATTATTTAGATAACCCATTAAACATGCACCTTTCTGATGTCTAATGGGCTATGGCCCTGAATGGACAGACCCATGGGGAGTCCTGGGACTTCACTGTGGCCTGGTCAAACATCAATCCTACATCTTCTAGACTCCTGGAACCCAGAAGGTGCAAAATTCACCCACCTCCTCCTCAAACCCCTCAAAAATGGGAAGAAACAGTAATTTTTTTTATTTATTTACAGTATTTATATTCTATTCTTCTCACCACACAGAGGACTTAGGGCGGATTACAATGTACGTATACATTCAATGCCATTAGACCAGTGTTTTTCAACCTTTTTTGAGCCGCGGCACATTTTTTACATTTACAAAATCCTGGGGCGCACCACCAACCAAAATGACACAAAATGACACTCTAACACAGTAATACATATAGTTAATATGTTTTTAAATGTATTTAAACACTCAGTGTGAAACCTGGGCCTGTTTCGATGAACACAACATAGATATCCTGGCAGGAATGGCAGAAAGACACACACAAAAGTCTTGCCCAACAGCTGTCAGTCTCTCTCTGTGTTTAGTGGGCGTTGACCTTGAGTTTTGTAGTTGTAGTTCACCTATATCCAGAGAGCACTGTGGACTCAAACAATGTTGGATCAGCACCAAACTTGGCATGAATACTCAATATGCCCAAATGTGAAGACAGATGGAGTTTGGGGAAAATAGACCTTGACATTTGGGAGTTACAGTTTCTGGGATTTATAGTTAACACACAGTCAAAGAGCATCCTGAACTCTTGCAACAATACAATTGAACCAAACTTGGCATATTGAACTCTCATTACCAACAGAAAGTACTGAAAGGGTTTGCTTGGGAATTGACCTTGAGTTTGGAAGTTGTAGTTCACCTACACCCAAAGAGCACTGTAGACTCAAACAATGTTATGTTATGTTGTTGTTTGTTTTCTATCCAGAATCACAATGTTGAAAGGAGGCTCACCACTTTAAGGCCCCTAAAACAGGCATGGGAAAACTTCGGCCCTCTGGGTGCTTTGGACTTCAACTCCCACCATTCCTAACAGCCTGAGGCCATTTCCTGCTTAAGTGGCTGAGGGGGGAAGGAAAAGGGCCTGAGGCTGCTAGGAATGGTGAGAGTTGGAGTCCAAAACACCTGGAAGGTCCAAGTTTCCCCAAGTTTTGACAGAGACCTTTCCTCCCCCTTCCCCTTCGCGCCCTTTCTTCCCCCTCCTGCCAAACACTTACTTTTTCTTCTACACTGCCGCTTCTGCTGCCATTTTGATCCAAGGGGGCAGTGTGAGCGTGTGCAGGAGGGCAGGGAAAGGGAGGAAGACGTGACCCGTGCGGGCGTTACTACGCAGACTCGACCCAGAGCAAAGCGAGGCAAAGCGAGCAGAGCGAGGCTGGGAAGACGGGAGCCCAAGTGGAGAAGAAAAAGTGTTCGGCAGGAGGGGGAAGAAAGGGTAGTGGAGGTTCCAATTTCCCACGGCGCACCTGATGATTGCTCACGGCACACTAGTGTGCCACGGCACACTGGTTGGGAATCATTGCGTTAGACACACAACATATATAGACAAAGAGGCAATTTAACATTCCAGCTTTCCGGCTTCATGAGGGTATGCTTGATTCCGGCCACAGGGGGAGCTGCTACTTCACCATCCGCTTGTGACACCGAGTCCTTAATAGGTACTTCCTCATTCTTACACACACTGCTGGAAGGTTTATGGTATGGTAAATTAGTTAAATTAGTCTCCCTGCATAAAGCAGGCTGCGGGCACAGCTAGTTAGTAGCCAGCTGCATTAAATCACTACTGACAAAGAAGTCATGAGTTCAAAGCCAGCCTAGTTGGAGTGAGCTCCTGACCATTAATAGTTTAGCTTGTTGTTGACTTATGCAGCCCGAAAGACAGTTGCATCTCTCAATTAGGAAATTTAGGTACCGCTTTATGCAGGGAGACTAAATTACCTAATTTACAATACCATAAAACCTTCAGCAGTATGCATAAGAATGAGGAAATACTCCATTAATGATTCAGTGTCACAAGTGGACGGTGAAGCAGCAGCTCTCCCTGTGGCTGGAATCGAGCATACCCTCATGAAGCTGGAATGTTAAATTGCCTCTGCACCACAGCCAATTCCCTTATTAGGCCTCACAGCACAGTTTCTGGGATGTACCATTATGCGCAAAAAAAACAACCAAGGGGGAGGCAGGAGTGATTTGCTCCCCCTCCTTACTTTTTGGGCGTAATGATACATCCCATGGACTGTGCTGAAAGGCCTAATCATGACCTGTACGTTATTTTGACTGTGTTCCCCCGTTTTTAAGGGGTTTGGGGAGGAAGTGGGGGTTGTCTCCCTGTTCTCTCAGAAGAACACGTAGACAACACCCGGGGGGAAATGGGCTTCTTTGGCGATGTGCGGGCAACAGTCCGCTCCAACTCCCAGAGGCTGAATTCAGCCCTCCATGGCATTTTATGTGGCACTCCAGATGTTGGACTACAACTCCTGTACTCCTTATCCTTAGTTAGACATCATGACTAGAGCTGTGATACAGGGCCCATCTAATCACCACCTAAAACACAGGATTTCTCAAGTTAAAAGGGGTGGTAGCTGCATGATGCTAGCAATAAATCCGTACTGATTTGCTGCAATGGATGGAAAACATTGTGTAAAAAAGGTCCCCTATAATCCCTATTCTAGCTGGAAAATGTGCATATTTGCATCACTATAGATGCCTGCACTTGCTAAAAACATGTGATTTCCTCCCCCCCCCCGGTGGAGATTGCTCCAGCACATGTCCACTTTTTTAAAGCCTGAAACAGCTAATTAGCCTATTTATTTATTTATTTATTTCGCATATTTGTATCCTGTCCTTCTCACCCCCCGGAGGGGGACTCAGGGCAACTTCACAACAGGCATTCGTCCAATGCCAACAATAGTAATAAATAATAAAAGCAATTAAAACCATTTGTTAGTGCTTTAAAATGACTAAACCATTGTTTAAGTCACACAGGTTTGAAATCATAGTCCAAGTCAATCCATTGTTATTCACACAAATTGGGTCTCATTGTAAATTGCTGCCTCTACTGTTTAAATGCTTGGTCCCATAGCCAGGTTTTGAGATTTATTCTAAAGAATAAGAGTGAGGGGGCCAATCTAATGTCAATGGGTAAAGAGTTCTACAGGCGAGATACCACCACTGAGAAGGCCCTGTCTCTCATCTCCACCAGTCATATTTGTGAGGAGAGTGGGACTGAGAGCAAGGCCACTTCCATCGATCTTGAACTTTGGGATGTTTCATAGCAGGAGATACATTCATGCAGGTAAAACTGGGCCAGAACCGTGCAGGGCTTTATAGGCTAAAGCCAAAAGAAAGAGGGGCCGATCAAGGGCAAGATGGATAGATAATAATAATAATAATCTTTATTTATAACCCACCTCCATCTCCCCAAAGGGGTCTCAGGGTGACTAACATGAGGCCAAGCCAAAAAAATCCCAATACAAACACAATTGAACATAAAACAGCAAATGAAAAAAAGTCATAACAAAATATATAAAATGACAAATAAGATAAACAATATAGCAACACACAGTATAGTCAACACAGCGTTGAAGTGACTGGCTTGACTCTGAAGGAGCTGGTGGTGGTGACAGCTGACAGGGATCTCTGGCGTGGGATGGTCGGTGAGATCATGAAGAGTCCTAAGCATCTGAATGAATAAACAACAACAGCACTTTGAATTGTGCGTGGTAGCAGATTAGGCTGCAAAACAGACGCACAGGTGGTTGAAAGGAAGTGCAGATAGAGAGCAATTAGAACTCTCTGAGACTCTTTATTTTTATTTATTTGTTTATTTATTTATTTATTGGGTTTCTATGCCGCCACTCCCGGGAGGCTCGGGGCTGATCACACCGGCAAGATACAGAACAACAATTAAAAACAGATTAAAACACACCAAAATACTACACATGGTCTAAAATAACAAGATTAAAAACAGCCTGATGTGCAGAGTACAGAGCACAACAAGTGTAAAAAGTTACAGAATCGGCGGGCTATGCCTTGGTGGGACCTATAGGCCGAAGGCCTGTTGGAAGAGATAGGTCTTGCAAGCCCGCCTGAAGGGCAAGAGATCTTGGATGGCACGCGTTTCGGCTGGGAGGGCATTCCACAACGTGGGCGCAATCACGGAGAACGCCCTCCTGCGGGTTGCCGTTAGTTTGGTTGACTTCGCAGATGGGATGGCTAACAGGTTGGTACTTTCAGACCGAAGTGATCTCGTAGGGCAATATGGGGAGAGACGGTCCCTCAGATACGCTGGCCCCAGGCCGTGCAAGGCCTTAAAGGTGAGTACCAACACTTTGAAGGTGATCCAGTGCTCAATTGGGAGCCAAACTTTATAATATTAAACAGAGCTGTTGAAAGAAGGAAGGAGATAGTGAACAGCACTATGCCAAAATCCCCACTGCTTGGTCGTCTCCTGATCCACAGTCATTTAATGGAGATTAGTGGATAAGAAAGAGAGAGAGAGAGAGAGAGAGAGAGAGAGAGAGAGAGAGAGAGAGAGGCAATGCTACAGGCATTTATTTGGTCTAATGACAATGCAAACTTGGCCTAAAGGTAATGCAAGTTTCAACCTCATCCAAACAAGTGTTTCTTTTTCCCCAAAGACGAATTTTCCTACTTTTGATTTTTGTCCTCAATGACCTAGCAAAAAAAATTATCATAAAAAAGTTCTGATTTCTAATTGCGGCTTTCCTTTCGGATCCAGATACATAAATCATCAGTAGCTGATGCCTGTCACCTTTTTACTATGTCTAATTGCCTTTCTGCTCCAGTCTAATCATAAAGTCTTTTAACATTTTCACTTTCCCCTCAGGAAAATGCATCCTAGATGTGACCTTCATATGTGAATGGCTGAGGCTGGGGAATCTTTCAGCCTGTCAGCAAGATCTTTCGCCTTACTCTTTCCCAACTTCCTATTCATAGCCCTAAATGACTCCATGAACCAGGCTTCCTAATTATAGAGTCTTCAGCTCTTCCTCTGCCCAGCAGGGCTCCTGCGTGGACTTACAACTAAATCTCAGTGAAAGAGAACTTACAAAGGAAATTTAGAGGTATTCTGTCAGACATAACATAAAGTAACACTGAAGGGCACATAACACATTTCAGTAATACAGAGGAGAGTAAAAGGACAAGCAGAAGGAGACCTTTGTGTGTGTGTGTGTCAGGAGCGACTTGAGAAACTGCAAGTCGCTTCTGGTGTGAGAGAATGGGCCTTCTGCAAGGATGTTGCCCAGGGGTTCCAATAGCAGAAGGAGATGAGAGGAAAAAAGAGAAGGAAATTCTGAAAAAGGGGTCCCTCCAACATCAGTAGGTTTCTTCTAAACTAAGATATGAGGCCAATGAGGTTGTCCTCCCATCATTTATTTATTTATTTGTTTATTTATTGGTTCGACTTAATATACCGCTCTCTCTGGAGCCCAGAGCGGTTTACAGAGTTAATAGATAAAACACATAAAATGCAATAAAATACAATAAGACCAATTAAAAAACCCCAGTTAAAATCAATTCCAGCAAACTGCGATGGCAGTAGAAATATGCTGGCAGCGGCACAACAGGATGCTGATAATACTCATTAGTTATGGGCCAAATGCCTGTCTAAATATCCAGTTTTTTACGGCTCTGCGGAATGGCATTAATTCTCGGATGGCTCGTAACTCTTCAGGGAGGGTGTTCCACAGAGTTGGCGCGGCTACGGCAAACGCCCTCTGCCGCGTGCTGGCAAGTCTATAGACCTTAATCCCAGGCACATCCAGTAGATTGAACCCCTCTGAGCGCAGTGATCTCCTGGGCACATAAAAAAAGAGACCTGACAAACAAAGCATGGCATAAAGGGCCAGATTTTGACATGTTTAGTTAATTATTTAACTGCTATGACCTGCAGAAAAGAAGGGGTTAAATCCACCTGATGGCTAGGTGTCAACACTGGGACTACCTCCATAGACTACCCTTGTGCCAGCACCAAACCTTGAGGGTAATCCAAATTATTGTTTAATTCAAGGCTATTGTGGGGGCACTCCCTCCCAAACCACAGAATTTTTCAAGAGTGAGAAACCATTAAAATGAACAAAATCTGGCTACCAGTATTTTAAAAAACCTCTAAAATGATGACAGTAAATAAAAAACAGCAACACTGAAACACATGGGGACTTCAGGCAAGAAACAATCAGGGACAGCTAATCACATCTCAACAATGGATTCCCCCAGTAACAAGCCACACAGGCCATTTTCATGGTTTCTTCCTTTCTGTTGTCCACATTTGTCCACATTCTTGTGGATTTCAATGGCTTCTCTGTGTAGCCTGACATGGTAGTTGTTAGAGATGTCCAGCATTTCTGTGTTCTCAAATAATATGTTGGTTCATCAGGTGCTCTGCTATGGCTGACTTCTCTGGTTGAAGCAGTCTGCAGTGCCTTTAATGTTCCTTTTTTCGTCTTGTTTGGGCACTGCATTTGGTGGTCTCTGTGTAGATTTGTCCACAGTGTACCGTATACCATTCCATGCCCGGATTACCCATAAGGCCAACGAGGCCATGGCCTAGGGGCACAAGCCGGGGGGGGGCGCAGATCACGGAGCAAAAAAACTGGTCCGTGCCCCTCTTTCCCCCTTTCTCATTCCCCTCCTCGCTCCTTCTCTCGGCAAAGTCTCTGCTCCCCCCCCTCTTGTGCACGCCTTTGGAGCGAGTTTGCACCCGCTGCACTCTCCCCAAGCCTCCTGACTCCTGAGGAGACCTTCAGAGCACAGCAGAGCTTTTCAGCCAGTGGGAATGCATGGGGGGCTTGGAGGTGGCGGGATGGTGCCTACTCGCCTTTCTCTTCTGCTCCGGAGGCACCATGGGGAAAGCCAGCCAAGTGTGGGACTGAGTGGTGTGTGTGTGTAAGGGGGGAGGGCATAATTCCAAAGTGTGGCCTAGGGCACAAAAAGTGTTACTCCGGGCCTGTACCATTCACACCTAGCTCCAACAGACAAGAGTTCTTTCTCCCACCTTGGACTTTTCACAGATATATAAACCCCATTTTCCTAGTTTCCAACACACCTCACTACCTCTGAGGATGCCTGCCATAGACGCCTGCAAAAGTTAGGAGAGAAGACATGGTCATACAGGCCAAAAAACCTACAACAACTCAATCCAAGTCAGGCTAATCGTCCCTCAAGTAATCCTGCTATCTCAAGCAACAACCAATGCTGCTACCAGTTTCACACCAAAATAAAAAGGCAAGCCCAAGAGGCAGCCAATCTTATATAGAGTTCTGCTGCCCCTTCGTCACATGATAGAAGAAACAGGCTTCAAGGCGTCCTCTCTCTATTGATCCAAACTGCCTCTATCCATGAGCTAAATCCCCCCCCCCTTGCCTTAGGCTTCGCCTTTGAGGCTTTGGGTAGGACATAGTTTCTTTTGGCAGGACTTTCAAGGAAAGCAAAGAAATTTGGTGACAAGAGTGAACTTTCTCAGTAATGTTTCCCTTCTCTTTCTGTCTGTACCCTTAACTTATTTTAGAGTTTAAAACTGCTGTACAAAGTGTAATTCAGCACCATGGATAGTGCCTTTAAAGGCTAGAATAAATCACAGATTGGATCAATTACTCCCATAATGTGGAAATCACACCAGATTTTTGAAGATGGGCATTCGAGTTTCATCCCAAAATGTCACTTGTTTGAAGTCTGACATAACATAAGAGTCCATATTATTTTAGCAACAGATAAACAATTGTTTTACTCTTACTGTCTTTAATGCTTCCTCATACGAAGTTACGGTACTGCATTTTGTCCCTGGTCTCATTGCCGCATGGCACTATGGATCCATTGATTTCTCTTTCCCGCTTCTCTTTCTTTGGTTCTGATTTTGTTTTAAGCCCTCAAACTAATGCTATGGTGTTGTGGCTTAATAGATTGATGTTGAGATTGCCTTTCTGGATTAGTTTGATTTTCTCCTTCTTCCTTCCTTTTTTCGTCTTGTCCTCCTCCTGCCCACAAATGACTGCACAGATTGAATTAGGAGCCACTCTCAGACCATAACTGAAAATTTATGTCCTGCTCTATTTCCTCTGTTTAATGCAATCTAGTCTGTGTTTGGTTAATTAAAACTGCCCATTACCACCACTCCTGTTCATCTCTATGCATTTTTAAAAAATTATGCAATCATTGTAGAGCATTCATATGCCTTCTGGCCAGATGGGCAAACATGTTTCCAGGATGGCAAAACTCATTGATGAAACCAGATGTCAATGGGGAGGATGTTACACAATGTTACTTCCTATATTCTCTCTGTACATATACGCCAAACAGCCTTTCCTCTGTCTAGGTTTATCTAGTGCTATTGACTTATTACTTTTGAGGGCATAACACTGTTAGGAGATTTGTACACATTTTATTTATTTATTATTCGTTTTTATATGCCACCACTCCTCGAGGGCTCGGAGCAGCTTGCAACAAAGCAATATAACAGCATCGTCATATAACTCCCGAATACAATTAGACAGGCAACAATTTTAAAAGAGTTAAAAAACCACATTCAAATGCCAGTCGGAATAAGTGGGTTTTGCAGGCCCTGCGGAAGGGCAGAAGATCCTGCAGGGCCCAAACTTCGACTGGCAAGGCATTCCATAATGATGGGGCCACAACGGAAAAGGCTCTGCGTCTAGTTGATACTAAACGAATCGTTTTGAAACTGGGAGCCTCCAGCAGGTTCAAGCCCTCAGAACAAAGCAATCTCTGGGGCTGGTAGGGGGTAAGACGGTCCCTCAGATACGCCGGCCCTAGACCATATAAGGCCTTGAAGGTTAATACCACATGTGCTTAAAAATGTGCACAATTAGGAGAGAGAGACCTTGGACTCTGAGGAGCCAGAATCCATTGGCGATTTCTGCAGGCTGCCTCTGCTTCTGCCAAAATTAGCAGCCTGCCCCCTCCTGTAACCTTTGCCCATGAAGTCTTTAAAAGTGCTGTTTCAAAGAGCTGTAAAACTTTCTTGAACAGAGTTTTCCCTTTCAAACTTCCATGTCTGTTGGACACTGAATGAACTCCAGGTTTTAGTCTATGGTAGTGTTTCTCAATCTGGGAGTCAGGGGGGTGCGAGGAGGTGACAGGGGGGGGGGGGGTCACCGACAACCATCAGAAAACACAGTGTTTTCTGTTGTTCATGGGGGTTCTGTGTGGGAGGTTTGGCCCAATTTTATCATTAGTGAGGTTAAGAATGCTCTTTGATTGCAGGTTAACTATGAATCCCAGCAACTACAACTCCCAAATTTCAAGTCTATTTTCCCCAAACTCCACAAGTATTCACGTTTGGGCATACTGAGTATTAGGGCTGGTTGATCAAAAAAATTGGTTCGGGCACTGGCGCTTCGAATATGATTGACTTCTGGAAATTTCTGGGAAAATTTCAAAATTAATTTGTAAAAATTCCAAAATTTTGGAATGGCTTTGTTAATGGTGGACACACATGTTTAACCCAGATTGGACATGGGATTTCTTCCCTCTGCATGAGAACTGGAGGAAACGCTGGTTTCCCCCAGTTCTCATGCAGAGGGATGTTATCCCCCATCTAATCTGGGTTAAACACCCAGATTGGACATGGGATAACATCCCTCCGCATGAGATCTGGAGGAAACACGGGTTTCCTCCAGATATCATGAGGAGGGATGTTATCCCACATCCAATCTGCAGCCAATGAGGGGAATCCAACTCTAGACGGGTGGAAATCTGATCCGAGCCCTTTTCAAAAATGGCGGCCGCCGCTTTGCATATGCAAATTCACTTCCTGGTTGCTTAAAGCACTTCAAAAACGCTTCAAAAGTAAAATAGAAACAAATTTAATACAACTTTCATAGCGATACAAAAAACCTAGCGAGGCCTATTGAGTATTTGTGCCAAGTTTCATCCAGACTCTTCATTGTTTGAGTCCACAGTGCTCTGCGAATGTAGGTGAACTACAACTACAAAACTCAAGACCAATGCCCACCAAACCCTTCCAGTATTTTCTGTTGGTCCTGGGAGTCCTGTGTGCCACCATTGGTTCAATTCCATCATTGGTGGAGTTCGGAATGCTCTTTGATTGTAGGTTAACTATAAATACCAGCAACTACAACTCCCAAATTGCAAAATAAATCCCCCCACAACCCCACCAGTATTCAAATTTGGGTGTATTGGGTATTTGTGCCAAAATTCATCCAGCGAATGAAAATACATTCTGCATATCAGATATTTATATAACGATTCATGACAGTAGCAAAATTACAGCTATGAAGTGGCTACAAAAATAATTTTATGATTGGGGGCCCACAACATGAAGAACTGTATTAAGGGGTTGTGGCATTAGGAAGTTTGGGAAACACTGGTCTAAGGAGCTGAACAAGGTTCTAAACCTATTTTAGAAATAGGGTTTAGTACTCTGGACAACTTCTTTCAAATTCAGGTTATATCTGGAGCAGATTCACTGCCCCGCTGACTAGGAAACTACTACATGTCTCTGGGCTTTTTTGCTGTAATAATATTTGGTACGTATATGAAGCAGAATAGCCAGCCAGTATAAGGCAATGGTTTGAATGTTGGACTAGGACTTGGAGACCAGGCCTCAAATCCCCTCCCAGCCATGGAAATTCACAGAGTGATGTTGTGCAAGTCGGTCACCTTAACTCAGGCTAAAAGGAAGGCAAACCCTCTCTAAACAAATATTGCCCCCAAAAAACCGCAGTAAGTTTTTCTCTGGATTACCATAAATTAGAAATTACTTGAATGTACATAACGGCACTATTAAGTAGAGTGCTGCAGGACTGATGCATTCTGAGTTTGTGGAAGAAAACATTAACTATGTATTTACAATATTCTTGTAAGGTAAAGAAGACTTAAATGCATTGTTGAAGAGAGAAAAGTTGGTCTATGCTTGGTGAAAGGAGCCCCTGAAAACTAGCTCTCCTTTATCAAAGTAAGCTAGCAGAAATTATTGGGGTTAGAACCTCATTAATACTTCTTTCCCAGACAAGGGGAAGAAAGAAATTAATTTCCTGAAAATGGGGGAAGTGGCTGTGTGTGGGTTTCTTTTAAAAAAAAATGATGTCTTGTGATGTTGTCTTCATTTTCAGATCTGATTGCTTTTGAAATATAAGATTCCACTTAAACATTAGGAAGAACGTGTTGATTGTAAGAGCTGTTCACCAGTGGAATATGCTGCCTTGGAGTTTGGTGGAGCCACCTTCTTTGGAGGTTTTTAAACAAGCTGAATGGTCATCTGTCAAGAGTGCTGGCACCTTAAGAAGGATATAACGGAACTGGAAAAGGTACAAAGGGCAACAAAAATGATCCAAGGGATGGAGCAGCTCCCTTATGAAATCAGGTTGCAACGCCTTGGTCTTTTCAGCCTTGAAAGACGGCGTTTAAGAGGTGACTTGATCGAAGTGTATAAAATCATGCATGGGATAGAAAAGGTGAATAAAGAAAAATATTTTCTCTGTCACACAACACTAGGACTAGGGGCACTCCTAAAGCTCCAAGGTAGGAAAGTTAGGACTAATAAAGGGAAATATTTCTTCACCCAGAGGGTCATTAGGTTATGGAATTCACTTCCAGAGGAGGTTGTGACAGCTGTCAGCCTGGACAGCTTCAAGGCAGGATTAGACAGATTCATGGATACCAAGGGAATCAGTAGTTACTGAAATGGGCATCTAAGTGCCACCTCTGTGTTGATGGAGGCAGGCAGGATTTTCCCCGGGTACTGGTTGTGGGGGGTCGGGAGCAGGTGAGGGTTCTGCCCTCCTTTCTCTGCTAGAGATCCCTGTGTACAACTAGTGGACCACTGTGTGACACAGAATGCTGGACTAGATGGGCTGAGGCCCGATTCAGCATGGCTCTTCTTATGTTCTTATGTAGATGGCTACAATTTTGCCATTTGGGGAGATGGAGACAGGGTACAACAATAAAGTTGTTGCTGCTGCTGCTGCTGCTATTATTATTATTATTATTAGATTGAAATTTCCTACATGGGAGGGGGTTGGATAGATGGCTTTTGTGGTCTCTTCCAACTCTATGATTCTAAGTGGGAAAACAGTATAAGAATATTGTCTGGCCTCATCATGCATCATGCAGGGCAAAAAGTCACCATTGGCCAAAATATGTCTTTGCACATTTCATTTGTATATTTATTCATTTATTTGTTCAATTTTGTATTCCGCTCCTCCCTGCAGGCTCGGGGCGGTTCACATAACATACATAAACAACAATATGCATAAAATATTAAAATTTCATTTTAATTGCATTTTACATATTGCATTTTACAGTTGTGCACCACATGCACTGTACATTGCAGATGTGTATTCAATGTACATGGCAGTTGAGTATTATACATTGAGCATAGGAGTTGGACACTTAATATTTTCCACTGCACAATGGGTCTAATCATTGACATATGTTGCTATTCAGCATGAGCATTGTGTAGCGCTCAAGTAGCTTATCTCCACATGCAGAGATTTACAGTATACTAAGGAGATTATAGCCACTGTGTGTTTGTGCATCCATGTGTGTGTGTGCATAGACACAAACAAAGACTACCTTACAAAGAGAGGTGTTAAAATTCAATTAACAACCATTTTTTTTATCATGGGGAGAATTGGTGAGGCTGATCAAAATATTGTCATTTACGTATATATTCATTATTCATAAAGAAGTAACTTGAAATAATTCTGATAGGTTGACCAAGAAGAGAGCAAAACAAGACATACAAATAAAAGGAAGATTCTTTACTGTGGTTTTATTGTGTGTGTGTGGGGGGGGGACTTTTTAACTTTTAAACTGTTTAACTGTTTTAACTGTTTTAATTGTTTTATAATGCCACATTTTATGTGTTTTAATTGGTTATGTTTGCGTGCTGTAAACCGCCCTGAGCTTCAGATAGGGCGGTCTATTAAGCCGAAATAATAAACAAATAAATATTTTTCCCGTCTTTAAGCACTCTGTTCTATGTAGCCTAATGATATATGTATACAATAACAATACACAGAGGGATTCCAAATAATTCACTTGTATTAGCTTACAAATAAGCACAAAATTATCAATGTTATAAGCACAAGAATATCAGTTTACATATAAAGTAGCGCACAAACCCCAATGAAATCACCCAAGTCACTCACGAAACAGATAGTAGCTCACAAGAGCGTCCCAGAACACAATGTGGTGAATCACTTTCTCTGTATGAAGTAAATCTTCAGACCCAATGGTCAAACAAATTTATAATCCACGGCCCGATGGCCCACTATAATCCAAAATAATAATTCCCGGGTATCCGTTGGAAAGCCGTGAGTTCCAATGAGTAAATTGCACTTAGTTTGTGGAAATCGCTGGGCAGTCCACCTACGGGTTAATCCTTCTTCGGTTACCGACCCGTTTCGATCTTCTCTTCGTCAGGGTGGCCCCAAAATAGAGATGCACTAGACAATATGTCTGAAATATAAACAATTACAATAGTATCCCATATACATAAAAAGCAGATAGTAACAAAGGGTAGGAGTATTATCTCGATGCTTACCAATATAAATCATAAACTTGCTTAATAGCAATGCTGATCTCACAGCTCACATATGAATCGCCCACATGGCGTAGACCACAATCCGGTAAATGCTAACACTGAAAAGCTGCTTAAGTGCTTCTCCACGGTGCAAACAAATTAACATACAATAAGGTGCGGCTCCTTAAGTGTCTTAAAGCAGCAAGTCTGTTATGCTGAGATTTTCATTGAGGCCTAGTGGTTGCTCGCATCTGGTGCGGATTATCCAGGTACGTTCACACTTGAGTAATGTGGTTTGAGTGTCTGCGTGCGGTGCGTGGTATTGTCACTTGTTGTAATCCTACAAACTTAAAGTCTGGCACAGATGCATGCACAGTTTTAAAATGTTTATACAGGAAAGTGTCTTCATTGCCTGATAGAATGCGATTTTTATGTTCACCTAATCTCTTCCTTAAAGATCTTTTAGTCATGCCCACATAATATTTAGGACAAGAACAAAATAATAAGTAAATAGATTTCTCAGATGCACAGGTGAAGAACTGCTCCAGCTTGATTGGAGCAACATTGTCAGGAGTATTATAGTTTTCATGGGTGATACAAAGTCACACATATTACAGTGTCCACATCTGAATGTCCCCGCTCTAAAATTGCTTTTGGCAGCTTGGTATTTGCTATGGTCAGTTCTGATGAGACAGTCCTTGATATTTTCAGTTCGTTTAAAGGCTGGCATCGGTGGTTTTTCAAGGCCTTTGATATCCGATATTAAAGGCCAGTGTTGTTTCACAATCCGGATAACCGCTTGGCTTTTTGGTGTGTATGTGAGGGGCCATATAAGCCTCTCTGGGGCTGTCCTCGTCTTGGGTTTCAATAAGTCTTCCCGCTTCATCCGATCTGCCTTCCCTTTAGCTTTCGCTATAATATCTTGTGGGTAACATTTTTTCCTGAAGTTCTCCATGATCCTGTTAGCTTCCAGTTGGTAATCGCTTTCCAGTGTGGCATTTCTTTTGGCTCTAATCAGCATGGAATATGGCAAATTATTTTTCAATGCTGGAGGATGGAAGCTTTTGTAGTGCAACATCGCATTCTTGGCAGTGGGTTTGGAGTACGGCTTTACCGCTAACTTGTCACATTGCTTGTAGATTGTCACGTCTAAGAAATTAACTTCTTTTTCACTGTATACCGTTGTAAATTTGATATCTGGATGCCAGCTAGATAGCCAACACTCACAGTCCTTTAAGTTGGTATTGGGGCGCACGAGAAAGAGCACATCATCTATGAAGCGCCACCAATGCGTAATATGGTCCGAGAATGGTAAATCCGGATTATTTTTTACTATGAATTTATCTTCCAGAGATCTGACAAATATATTGGCTATGGAAGGAGCTGCCGGGGACCCCATGGCCACGCCCCCTTTCTGGACATAGAACTCATCTTCAAATTTGAAATAGTTATAGTCCGTTATACAGTCAAATAACTCTAACAGAAAACCGGTCGGTGGGTGAAGAGGTTTCATTCTTTGATTTAGGAGATCCTCTATGGCTGTTCTTGCTTCCTGCAACGGTACATTTGTATACAATGAAGAAATATCCGAAGTAGCTATAGTGGTGCCAATTGGTATGATAATATTTTCCACTTTCTTAATCAGATCCGTAGTGTCTTTAATGTATGATGGGGCTTGCTGTACAAATGGTTGGAGAATGTTATCCAGGTACTTCGCCAAGGGTTCTAAAATTCCATTGTTGGCTGCTATGATGGGTCTCCCTTTAAATGGAAACCTAGCAATCAGTTCTACATTAAGAGTAAATTCACTCCGAATGCTCCCTCTTTGAATGTCAGGGCGTTTGAGAAAGTAGTAAGCAAGGAAGTACAAAAAATTGACTTTAGAAACACTCATGCCAACATGAGGCACCAAGACTTGTGTGAGGTGAAAAAATTAGGCAGAGATAATACCATCATTTTCAAGAAAGAAGACAAAGGAGGGGGTGTGGTCCTGCAAAACCTAGACATGTACCAGAAAGAGGTCAACAGACAACTACAGGATTCCAAATATTATGCCAAATTGGACACAGATCCCACACGGAGATATGCTAAAATAATCTCCGATGTTATATATTATGGGGAAGCCATGGGGTATATAGATACCAAAAGAGCCCAATATCTAGTGAATCAACACCCGAAAATTCCAGTGTTCTATATTAATCCTAAAACTCATAAAAAGGAGTTTCCATTTAAAGGGAGACCCATCATAGCAGCCAACAATGGAATTTTAGAACCCTTGGCGAAGTACCTGGATAACATTCTCCAACCATTTGTACAGCAAGCCCCATCATACATTAAAGACACCACGGATCTGATTAAGAAAGTGGAAAATATTATCATACCAATTGGCACCACTATAGCTACTTCGGATATTTCTTCATTGTATACAAATGTACCGTTGCAGGAAGCAAGAACAGCCATAGAGGATCTCTAAATCAAAGAATGAAACCTCTTCACCCACCGACCGGTTTTCTGTTAGAGTTATTTGACTGTATAACGGACTATAACTATTTCAAATTTGAAGATGAGTTCTATGTCCAGAAAGGGGCGTGGCCATGGGGTCCCCGGCAGCTCCTTCCATAGCCAATATATTTGCCAGATCTCTGGAAGATAAATTCATAGTAAAAAATAATCCGGATTTACCATTCTCGGACCATATTACGCATTGGTGGCGCTTCATAGATGATGTGCTCTTTCTCGTGCGCCCCTATACCAACTTAAAGGACTGTGAGTGTTGGCTATCTAGCTGGCATCCAGATATCAAATTTACAACGGTATACAGTGAAAAAGTTAATTTCTTAGACGTGACAATCTACAAGCAATGTGACAAGTTAGCGGTAAAGCCGTACTCCAAACCCACTGCCAAGAATGCGATGTTGCACTACAAAAGCTTCCATCCTCCAGCATTGAAAAATAATTTGCCATATTCCATGCTGATTAGAGCCAAAGAAATGCCACACTGGAAAGCGATTACCAACTGGAAGCTAACAGGATCATGGAGAACTTCAGGAAAAAATGTTACCCACAAGATATTATAGCGAAAGCTAAAGGGAAGGCAGAGCGGATGAAGCGGGAAGACTTATTGAAACCCAAGACGAGGACAGCCCCAGAGAGGCTTATATGGCCCCTCACATACACACCAAAAGCCAAGCGGTTATCCGGATTGTGAAACAACACTGGCCTTTAATATCGGATATCAAAGGCCTTGAAAAACCACCGATGCCAGCCTTTAAACGAACTGAAAATATCAAGGACTGTCTCATCAGAACTGACCATAGCAAATACCAAGCTGCCAAAAGCAATTTTAGAGCGGGACATTCAGATGTGGACACTGTAATATGTGTGACTTTGTATCACCCATGAAAACTATAATACTCCTGACAATGTTGCTCCAATCAAGCTGGAGCAGTTCTTCACCTGTGCATCTGAGAAATCTATTTACTTATTATTTTGTTCTTGTCCTAAATATCATGTGGGCATGACTAAAAGATCTTTAAGGAAGAGATTAGGTGAACATAAAAAATCGCATTCTATCAGGCAATGAAGACACTTTCCTGTATAAACATTTTAAAACTGTGCATGCATCTGTGCCAGACTTTAAGTTTGTAGGATTACAACAAGTGACAATACACCACACTTGCAGACACTCAAACCACATTACTCAAGTGTGAACGTGCCTGGATAATCCGCGCAGATGCGAGCAACCACTAGGCCTCAATGAAAATCTCAGCATAACAGACTTGCTGCTTTAAGACACTTAAGGAGCCGCACCTTATTGTATGTTAATTTGTTTGCACCGTGGAGAAGCACTTAAGCAGCTTTTCAGTGTTAGCATTTACCGGATTGTGGTCTACGCCATGTGGGCGATTCATATGTGAGCTGTGAGATCAGCATTGCTATTAAGCAAGTTTATGATTTATATTGGTAAGCATCGAGATAATACTCCTACCCTTTTGTTACTATCTGCTTTTTATGTATATGGGATACTATTGTAATTGTTTATATTTCAGACATATTGTCTAGTGCATCTCTATTTTGGGGCCACCCTGACGAAGAGAAGATCGAAACGGTCGGTAACCGAAGAAGGATTAACCCGTAGGTGGACTGCCCAGCGATTTCCACAAACTAAGTGCAATTTACTCATTGGAACTCACGGCTTTCCAACGGATACCCGGGAATTATTATTTTGGATTATAGTGGGCCATCGGGCCGTGGATTATAAATTTGTTTGACCATTGGGTCTGAAGATTTACTTCATACAGAGAAAGTGATTCACCACATTGTGTTCTGGGACGCTCTTGTGAGCTACTATCTGTTTCGTGAGTGACTTGGGTGATTTCATTGGGGTTTGTGCGCTACTTTATATGTAAACTGATATTCTTGTGCTTATAACATTGATAATTTTGTGCTTATTTGTAAGCTAATACAAGTGAATTATTTGGAATCCCTCTGTGTATTGTTATTGTTGAGTTACGGCAGATAGTAACTACACTGCATTATATTATTAGTAATGATATATGTATGTCTCTGTGTGTGTATTGCTTGCTGCTCTTTTTAAAACATATCCCTCTTACAAAAAGGCCCCAAGATGTTATGGAATACTAATGTCTCCCAGCACTTCATTGCAGAATATAATTTCTACTGAATACAAAATAATAAAACCATCTCAGATTCATCTAGAATATTTGTGTGATGTGATTTGTTGAAGTAGGCTCTCCTAATCTCTCTCTTTCTATCTCTTTCCCTCGCTCTCATCTTGCCTCTCCTGAACAGGTACCATGGTGCCCACCCATGGAGAACATTTTAAGAGTAGAGAGATGATTTATGAGGTCGATCAAGCATCCATTGATTTCAGCGAAAAAGGATCTCATTGATACCAAGGGAGAAGGAGATGAGACCATTCTTGCTTCCCAAATGCACAGCCCTTTAATGAACTGGACAAGATGGCCTAGGGTGAGGCTTCCTGAGGAGTGGATTTTAAAGGCATATCAATATTACCCATTTTCTATCTTTGTATCTGGCCTCTGCTACAGAGTCTTTTTTTCTGTCAGCTAAGAACTTTGCAAAAGTTATGCTTTTAGGCCTTAATCCAACATCCCCTTAGTACACTGTAAATATCCAATGTAAACATATGTCATGATAGGACCACACAGTTCCTGCACCAAACAGCAACCTCCGGGAGATAGTATCAAGTTTTCAGCTTCCACTGTAATTTCAGGAGACCTATGGATACAGACAGGCATGTAGCCGGGGGGCTAAGGGGCTGGCCCCCCTGAAATTCTCAGGTGGTCCGCGAAAGGCCGTACTGGTACATTATTTAAACTGTTATGTTTATTCATATCATGATCTGATCACCATGCTCATTATATCCCACATTAATGGGGTTATTGGGATAACAATACAAAAGATTTGCTAGGGTAGACCCTCTTCCACCCAGTCTCAGCCCCCCCCCCCCGAACCAAACTCAGCCCCCTCCGAAACAAAATCCTGGCTACGGCCCTGGATACAGAGTTTATGCTGTACCAGGTTGAAATTGTAGCTCTGGAACAGGAGATTCACCAGGATTCCTTTTTCTCCTAGGAAATTTTTAGATACTAGCCTTGTGCATTCATATAGAATCGCTATCTGTTTCTGTTTGTTTTGTTCATAAGGCCCCATTTTCTTTTTTGAGTTCCTCCCCTGAAAACGGGAGCTTTTCTGAATAAGCTTTTTCATTCAGTGTCCGAAAGAACACAAAATTTCGGACCATTGGTCAACATGGGTGGGCTTCCCCTGGTTCTCCTTCCTTCCGTTTTAGGGCTAGATGGGTGAAAGTAACCACACATGGAGGGCACATGTCCTGTATTGTTGCCAACATGTATCTGCGACAATGGTGGGGCCTACAGGCTAGTGTCCTTGTGGTTGTACAGAAGATGCTTCACCATGTCAGTTCTGCTCACTTTCCTGGTATCAGATGATGTTTGGGATGTTCTTTGCATTGCCATACTGTACATTACTGAAAAGATGGACTAATTTGGATATATGTCATGGGTTCCCCACACCCACCCTTATTTGCCATTTCAGGCCTCATCTGAAGTGGTAGGAACACACACCTTTATTTTTCAGAGAGTTTGACCTTCCTGTAATTAACTCAGATTTATGGCACTGTAGATAAGTAATTCATACAAAGAGCAATAAGGTAACCCAAACCTCATAACATGCTTCTGGTTGTTGCTCACTCAGAATGTACTGATAGGATCTCTTTGCCTGGATGACATTGTTAAAGAGATGCAGTCAGCATGTCTGAAGTGTGTGCACGCATTTGTTTTATAACAGCGTTTTTTTAAAGATGACTGGAATTTTGAGAATATTTTTTTATTTATTTATTTCTAACCTGCCCTTCTCTACTCCTGAAGGGGGACTCGGGGCAGCTAACAAAAGGCAATAATTCAATGCCACATACAAGAACGGAACAACAAAATATCCAACTTTTTTTTTACAACAAAGCAGATTAAAAACAGTTACATTTCAAAATCCCCCATAATCCCCTTTCCATATTCTTAGGCTGTCAGCCAATCCAAAGTCTGCCAACACAACCCTATCTTACTCAGATTGTTCGTCTGCTGCTCCCCATCAATCAAATGCCCGGTCCCACAGCCACGTCTTTAGCTTTTTTTCTGAAGGAAAGGAGGGAAGAAGATGATCTTATTTCACTGGGGAGCGAGTTCCACAGGTGAGGGGCCACTATCCCTCGTCCCCACCAAAGTATTTACGACAAAGATGGGATCAAGAGCAGGGACTCCCCAGAAGATCGCAAATTTTGAGGTGGGACATAAGGGAAGATACGTTCAGAAAAGTAAGCTGGGTCAGAACCGTAAAGGGCTTTAAAGGTCAAAACCAGCACTTTGAATTGTGCTTGGAATTGGACAGGCAGCCAGTGGAGCTGGCACAACAGAGCAGTGGTGTGTTTCCTTTTTTCTTTAAAAAAAAAGAGTTTTATTAGTTTAAAACAGAGACAATACAACAATGATTTGACAATACATTAACATAGTTGACTAGTTGGGAATGGGGAGAGGTGGGGGGGGGGGGTGAAGGGAATGGGGGAAGTGAAGGGATGTGGGGAAGAGTGATCACGATGGGTTATACAAGGACATTTAAAAGAAAACAAACATACTGGTTAACTTCACCCATTGGAGTATCTATATAGATCAAATTATAGTTTGGAGTAATTTTCTATAGCTTATACATTTTATATCCAAAATCCCTTTAAATTTATACTTTCTTTCTTATTGATATAATCTACAAAAGGTTTCCACACCTTCGAGAATTGAGCTGGGGTTCCTCTCATTATCTGTGTCAGACGGTCCATTTCTGCTATTTCTAGTATTTTATATAGTATCTCCTCTTCTTCTGGAACTTCTCTCCTCTTCCAATATCTGGCTGCCACTATTCTGGCCGCCGTATTTATATACCACAAAAGTTTCTCCATTTCTTTTTTCATTTGCTTTTTTTCTGTAATGTCCAAAAGAAATATTTCTGGCTTTAATTCTATCTTAATCTGCATGATCTCAAATATAAGCTTTTGCATTTCCCCCCAAAATTTAACCATTACCCCACAGGTCCACCATTGATGGAAGAATGTTCCCCTGTCTTTTTGACATTTCCAACATTGGTCTAGATTATTTTTATAGCTCTTAGCCAGTTGGACTGGTGTGATATACCATCTGTAAGCCAGTTTCATCTGGTTTTCTTTTAATGAGTAGGCATAATTCTGTTTCCACGTGCATTTCCATAGTCTCTCCCAGCTATCTTGGGGTATATTGTATCCTATGTTATCTTTCCACTTTTCCATGAATTCCCTTGCTGGCTGTTTTTTGTACCTGTTTATTAAAATCACTTTATATAGTTTACTCACTTTTTTCCTCCGTATTTGTAGTAGAATTTTTTCTATCGGGGTTTGGTTTTCTTCCCATTCTGTCTTTTTATCTTCATTATATCTCTTTGCTAATTGATGGTATTGGAACCAATTTAAATTGTATTTCCTGAGTTCTTCCTGCGTCTTCAGAAGATATATATTTTGTTCTTTCTTTAGGAGATCATTATATAATGGCCAGTTTTCCTTTCTTATTTTTGTAATTTGAAAAGCCTCTAGTGGGGAGGACCATTTTGGGATCTTTTTACAAATTATATTTTTATACTTGTTCCATATTTTTAAGAGGGGTGCTTTTATTATATGATTTTTAAAGTTTTTGTCCAGTTTGATTTTGTCGTATAGTAGATATCCGTGCCACCCATATTTATTTTCCCATCCTTCTAAATTTAACAGTTTTTTTTCCTTCAGATTCAACCAATCTTTTAAATTGTCTAGGCAGTTGGCTTCGTAATATGCCATCAGATCGGGGAGGCCAAATCCACCATTCTGGGGAAGTTCAAAAAGATATCTTTGCTTTATTCTCGGGTTTCTTCCTGCCCAAATAAAGTCAGCTAAATCTGCTTGCCATCTTTTAAAAAGGGTTTGATTCTTTAGGATCGGTAGTGTTTGGAGTAAAAAAAATATTTTAGGGAATATCTTCATTTTGATTACTGATACCTTACCTAATAGTGATAGTTTTAAGTTTTTCCAATTTTTTAAATTTTCTTTTATCTCTTTCCAAATTTTTTCATAATTATTTTTAACTAATTGACAATTTTTGGCGGTCAGATTTATTCCTAGATATCTTACTTTTTTTAATACTGGGATGCCGAATTTCTTTTCCATTTCTTCTGCTTCTTTTTTATCTATGTTTTTAACCAGAATTTGCGATTTGTTTTTGTTTAATTTAAATCCCGAAATTTCTCCAAAGTTTTCTATTTTCTTAATCCATGGGCCCATGTTTTTTGATGGATTTATAATCATGCAGGCTAGATCGTCCGCGAATGCATAGATTTTATACTTTATATTGTTTATAGTCAATCCTTTTACTTCTTCATCTCTTTCTATATCTTTTAATAATAGCTCTAATACAAAGTTGAATATCAATGGCGAAAGCGGGCAGCCTTGTCTCGTTCCTTTCTGAATTTTGATTTTTCTTGATCTTTGTCCATTTACTATTATTTGTGCTTCCTGACATTTGTAAATTGCTTTTATTGCTGTTTTAAAATTATATCCTAGATCTAACTGGGATATTAAGCACTCAATTGTCTTCCAGCTAATCTGATCAAATGCCTTTGATTTTATTTTTCATTTGTAATCCGGATATGTTTTGTAATGTGTTCTTTTCTTTTGCGTCTAGATGCTTTGTCAGAATTTTTCATTTTAGTTTGTTTAATTTAAACCCCGCCACTGCGCCAAATGTTTCAAATTTATTTAGCCACTTGTCAATACTGGGAAGGGGGTCTTCAATGATGCAGATGATGTCTTCGGCATACACTCTGCATTTATATTTATGTGAGAGTATTTGGGTGCCTTTGAGGGCTTTATCTTGGTTAATGTCTTTACCATTACTTCCATCGTTAGATGAACAGCAGGGGCGATAGAGGACACCCCCTGTCTGACTCCCTATTGATTTGGATCTTTTGTTGCTTTCCTGACCATTTATTACTAATGTGGCCTCCTGGTTTCGGTATAGCGCCACTATTGTGTTTTTAAAGAAATGCCCCATGTCCAGCTCCTTTGCCAGTAGTTTTAGGAAATCCCAGTTAATTTTGTCGAACGCTTTCGAAGGCCGACAAATAGTAAAGCCAGTTTTTTTCCGTTATGTTGTTGCAGTATTCTATAATGTCAATTATAGTTCTGGTGTTTGTTTTGATGTGTCTACCTGGTAAGAACCCGGTTTGTTCCTGAGAGATCCAATCCTTCAAGAAGGATTTCAATCTTTCCGCCATAATTGAAGTGAATAACTTGTAATCCGTGTTTAATAACGAAATTGGCCTGTAATTCTTGGGATCTGTCATGTCTGTATTTTCTTTATGAATTAATGTAATATTAGCTTTTTCCCATGATTTGGGGAGTTGTTTTGATTCCCTTACCCCATTAAAGATGTCAGTTAGGATGGGAGTGAGTTCTTTTGTGTAAACCTTGTAGAAGCTGGCTGTGAAGCCGTCTGGCCCGGGGAGCTTTGTTACTTTTTAGAGAGCTAATACCTTTTATTATTTCTGATGGGGTTATCTTATTGTTTAGATTTCTCTTTGTGTTCGGTTAGTTTTGGAATGTTTAATTTGCATATGTATTCTGTCACAGCTTCTTTTGAGATCTGCTCCTTTTGTACAGCTCTTGGTAAAATTGGTTAAAGATTCCAGCTATCTTGTCTTCCTCTGTAATCACTTTCCCAGTTATTGACTATCTTGTGATTGAGCTATTATTCTTTTTGTCTTTTAGTTTTTTTTTGCTAGCCATTTACCTATTTTGTTTGCTGGCGCACAAGTTTTAACTGTGCAAAAGCTCTCCTGGCCACCGCCGAGACCTGGGGTTCAAGGCTCAGTGATGAGTCCAGGATCACTCCCAGACTGTGAACCTCTGTCTTCAGGGGGAGTGTGACCCCATCCAATACAGGCTGTAACTCTATGCCCTGTTCGGCCTTTCGACTTACCAGGAGGACCTCTGTCTTGTCTGGATTCAATTTCAATTTGCTAGCTCTCACATCCAGTCTGACATAGCAGTCAAGCACCTGTTCAAGGTCTGGACAGCCTCGTTGGTAACAGGTGGAAAGGAGGACAGATTTGGACATCATCTGCATAAAGATGACATCGTATTCGAAACTCCAAATGATCTCCCCAGTGGCTTCATGTAGATGTTAAACAACATCGAGGACAATATTGTGAGCCTGTGGGACTCCACAAGACAACGGTTGTGGAGTCAAACAGATGTCACCCAACAACACCTTTTGAGACCGTCCCTCGAGAAAGGACCAGAACCACTGCAGAACAGTACCTCCAAGCCCCATGTCCCTGAGGCATCCCAAAAGGATACTGTGGTCAAAGGTATTGAAGGCCGCTGAGAGGTCCAGCAGAACCAGCAGAGACACTCCCCTGGCATCAAGTTCCCGGCTTAGATCATCTACCAAGGCGACCAAGACTGTCTCAGTTCCATGTCCCGATCTAAAGCCAGACTGTGCCGGATCTAGATAATCAGTGTCTATCAGAAACCCCTGGAGTTGCGAGGCCACCACACATTCCATGACTTTGCCCAAATAGGGGAGATTGGATACTGCCCAATAGTTCACTAATTGAGTGGGGTCCAGTGATGGTTTCTTCAACAGCGGTTTTATAACAGCTTGTTTTAAGCTGACTGGAATTTCGCTCCTGTAAGAAGGCATTAACCACCACCTTCACCGCTCTGGCCAAACCCCTCTGGCTTCCTTTATCAGCCAGGATGGGCAGGGGACTAGGATGCGTGGTGAGGGTCTCGCCTCTCCAAGGATCCTGTCCACATCCTCAAGCTGAACCAATTGAAATGAATCCATCAAAAATCGGACAGACAGGTGCTCCAGTGTTACATCCTCAGAGTCTGCTGTTAAAGTGGTATCTTTTTTTAATCAACATTTTTATTGAAAGAAATATATTTGAACAAATAATCATTATCCATTGTAATC